>ML784416.1:267774-302621 GCA_009831015.1 Picea engelmannii
AACCAAAACTCAATGCTAGACAAGCTAGGTGGATGGCCCTTCTTAGTGAGTTTGATTTTGAAATCAAACATATCAAGGGAAAGGAAAATAAGGTGGTCGATGCCCTTAGCAGAAGTATGAAAACAATTCATCTGGCAGTGGTGGGCACCTGCGAGACCAACGTCAAGGAAAGAGTTAGGAATGCACAAGAAATAGACACATTCTTCCAGACCATGACCTAGTACCTAGAGAACCCACAAGGATAAAGTACGAAGGCTACCAGATGATAGATGGAGGTCTGCTAACTTACAAAATCAGATTGTATATTCCAGATTGTGATGACTTGAAGAGGTTCATAATGGATGAACTACATAAAATACTATATATTGGTCATTCAGGATACCATAAGATGATCACGACCACCAGGCAACAATTCTATTAGCCTAGATTGAAGAGATACATAGCTGAGTACTTAGCCAAATGCATAGAATGCCAACAGGTTAAAGAAAAACACTGATACCCAGCAGGATTATTACAACCTCTACCAATCCCGGAATGGAAATGGGAAACCATCTCCATGGATTTCATCACCGGATTACCAACCTCGACCAAACAGAATGACGCCATCATGGTAGTGGTGGATAAATTGAGCAAGTCCACTCATTTATCCTTGTCAAGTCAACTTGCAAGGCAATAGACATCGACTACATATTCATGAAGGAGATATTCAGACTACATGGTATGCCTAAAGAGATCGTGTCTGACAGAGACACGAAATTTACTTCCAACTTTTGGAAATCATTGATGGTTGGTTTGGAGACAAAATTACTGTTTAGCACAGCCTATCATCGTCAAACCAATGGATAGACGAAAAGAGTGAACCAAATATTAGAAGATATGATAAGGATGCATGTAATGCATCAACCAAAAAAGTGGGAAGATTACCTGCCACTGGTGGAATTTGCCTACAACAACAGCTACCAAGAATCCCTGAAGACGAGTCCTTTCAAAGTCCTCTACGGTAGGCCATGCAACACTCTAGTCAGTTGGATTAATCCCGTAAATAGAATTACTATTGGACCCAACATGTTGAAAGAAATGGAACAGTAAGTGATTCAGATAAAACAAAATCTAAAGGTCGCTCAGAACAGACAGAAAAGTTACGCTGACCAAAAGAGAACTCCAAGAGAATTCAAGACGGGAGACCACGTATATCTTAGAGTTAGGCCCAGGAAGAGTTCCCTGAGGATGGGAGCTTGTGCCAAGCTGGCACCTCGATATTGTGGACCCTTTGAAATTCTAGATAGAGTGGGACCTGTAGCCTATAGGCTAGGATTTCCTCCCACAGTAAAAGCACATAATGTTTTCCATGTTTCATTATTGAAGAAATATATACACAATTCTAATCATATAATTGACTGGTATGTGATCCAAGTGGAACCGGAGGGAGAATTCTTAACAAAACCTCAATGCATACTGGACAGAAAGGAAACCCCACTCAGGAACTGAACCATTGCACAGGTCAAGGTACAGTGGAAACATTTTGGCCCAAATGAGGCTACATGAGAAATGGAAGATGCCATGAAACAAGCATATCCGATTTTTTTTACTTATGTACATACACATCATATTGATAGATAGAACATTGAGGACGATGTTCCTTTAAGGGGGAGGGAATTGTAACACCCTGTTTCCCCTAGTCTGTAAAAATAACTATATTGGCCCAGAACTATGGCAAACTCAAAGATGTGACTGTTTGATTTGACAAACCTTTGTATAAGAGGTCGATGAATGTAAATTATGTTATGATTATGTGTTGCATGACTACTGGGAGGGGGGATGTACTAAAAGAGACCATGATGGCTAATGAGAGGTTGTGGAAGGGACCTGGAATGGTTGCGTTAACTTCCACTGAACCAATATCGTACTGGTTTTTACTTGCTCAAAGGCCAAAGCAACTCTCTAACCCTGGAATGAATTACCCACCAGGATGGTAGGTGGTAAGGCTCCTCAAGAGTTAATGAGGGGATGGGGGTGAACTGCCCATCCGTAGAAGCTCTCAGACCTGACCACAAACGGGGGAATTCACGTCACATGCAATCTTGCAGAAAAAGGAAAGAAAGGAAGTGTGGGGAACAGAGGAGAGAAAACACGCGACGAGAATCGTGGAAGAAAAACCAGAGGAACTCTGGAAATACGGGGGAGTTATGAACAGAGGAGAAGGAGAGTAACCTTCATCCTTGACTTCCATTGAGTTGGAAGTAGGATACTGAATCTCAAGCATCATGGTCTAGCTTGGGGATGGCTAGTGGTAAATCTGTTTGGAGTCACTGAGCCTACGGTTGGGTGGAAATGAGCACCCCTCTCAGCAGTCGCGTCACGTCTGGTGTTTTCTGATAAGCGTTATGTCTTGTATTTTGAATTGAATATCATGAACACATGCTCATGTTTATACGCTCATAAATGGTTTCTATATAGAAGTGTTAGCCTTGTGTTTTGATTGGAAATAATGGATGCATGCTTATACTTATATGACCATAATCGGTTTATGTATAGAATGAATAAGTCAGAATACGAGCCCGTTCCCTGGAGATTTTTCCCATCTACTTGACTCACGCTATGTCCTGGTTTGATTTCCCGAAGGCACCTCCTCCCGGGAAGTTTCCTCGCATTCCAGAGCCAGAGTGAGTTCCTTGAAAAGACTACCATTATAGTAAACCCACGAGTTTACCTTACCCCTGTCATAGAGTTCATAGCTCGATGAATTAGGAAGGCTTTTTAGTCAGGTCACCAAGTCTAGGGATAATTACCCAAGAACCCTCTGAAGGATCATGTGATCTGAGTTTGGAAACCTTGTACAAGAAAGAGTAGTTCTCTCAGGTTTCGAAGGCGTGGGAGTTCGAAGCTCCGAGAGGTTGAATCTCATGATTCAAGCTTAGAAAGGACAGTGAGTCCATTTGTTGAAAGAGAATACCCCATCATTTGGTAGAGGAACGGTCCGAATCCTTTCAGAAATACCACAGATCGGTCAAGACCGACGGATCTAGAGGAGGAGCGCAGTCGTTAACACCTCGACCCCTTCAGCCTTCACAAGTAGTGATGGGATCCAGGACCGTAGATCCAAGGATCTGTCGGAGCTCTATTGACCATCGATCTTAACCTTTGCATAGGTAGGATAGTGGACTCGACAAATGTCCTAAAAGTCCCGAAGTATTCAGAACCGTCCATTGGCACAGGACACGTGGCAGTCGGGTAGCATTTCACTGACTCGTGACTTGGAGTGGTCAAAGGGTAGGACTGCACGAACTCACGATTCACGAAATTGCGATGTGATGGTGGTCATTGATCCATGAGTGATTTGGACCATCGGTTTAGCATGAATAAGTTTCGGCGTTTCAACACCTGGGAAACCGAAGGGCAAGACCCCTCATTTTCTCCAGTCGCGAAATCCCGGTATATGAAACCCTGAATCGGTTTAGCGTGAATAAGTTTCGGCGTTTCGGCACCCGGCGAAACCAAAGGGCAAGACCCCTAATTTTCACCAGTCGTGAAATCCTGGTATATGAAACCTCAAATCGGTTTAGCGTGAATAAGTTTCAGCGTTTGGGCACAAGGAAAGAAAAGGGCAAGAACCCTCATTTTCGCCAGTCGCGAAATCCCGGTATATGAAACCCCGAATCGGTTTAGCGTGAATAAGTTTCGGCATTTCGACACACGGGAAACCAAAGGGAAAGACCCCTCATTTTCGCAAGTCGTGAAATCCTGGTACACGAAACCCCGACGCACTCTGTGGATGAGCCCTAGGTCATGTGGTAGGAAGGAGGAGTCCTGAAAGAATCTGGACCATCCATTTGTAGAGGACGCATGGCGAAGATCTAAAGTCGTTGGGGTTTTGGAGATCGGGGAAATAGGAGTGAAGACCCCGCCAAAATCCTGAAAGGTAGAATGTCGGGATTTAATCTGGGTCGTTGATCAAGTCGACGATCTGGACTGTAGATCCGGATGATATTGAGCTTTCAAGTTTCGGGGATTGAAGGAAAAAGGGTTCCTTGCAACAGGAATCCCAAAAGTCGAGTTCCAGTAGCACCATTTGGTGTTAGCATGTGTTCACTGAGGTGATCGCATGGAGGAGGATAAGGGAAGGGATGGTCTACGCTAGGCCCTATAGAAATTCGAGGATTCTATCCCTCGAAGAAAAGACGAAAAGTCTAGGTTGTCGTAGTGGGTATGTGACATTGAGCCATTGAACACAATATTTCTTTCTCCATAAGATTTTCTCCTGCTTGTATCTTTCTTCGAGCTGTCTTTTGAGGATGTCTTCCTCTTGTTGTTGGTGGGTGTCTGTATGACCTATTTGAATGCCTCGTTTCTGAATGTCTTCTAGGTTATTTTCGAGTGCTTCTTTCTCTTGAATGATGTTACCAAAGACGTCTTTGTTCCATTGGTGCAAGTAGTGTTTGAATTTTTTTAAACTTTGCTGGAACTGGTACATTTTGGCACCTTTTTGGGTCTCTACGTTGGTCCATCATATGCATGATAGCTCTTGAAAATATGGGTAGGTTAACCAAAATTTTTCAAGCCTTAAGGGTTTGAGCTTAGGAGTGGCTATTGTGTCTATCCATAGTTGCACTGACCAGTGGTACGACACTCATTTTGGGAGGATATTAGCTTCAACCATTGGTATTTCTAGCATTAGAGTTTCTGAGATTGAGAAGTGGTTTAATCTGCTTGCTATTTGCTGAGGACCGGATTGTCTATTGGACCAGGTGAAGGTTTTGTTACCTGTTTCAATGCCAACCAGTTTGAGACTGTCTATGAGTTCCTAGAGTTTTGTGCTATCATGTTCCAGGTGTTTCTTTCCTCCTTTTTTTTCCTCGAGAGTGAGGGTGATGTTTAAGTCTCCTCCAACTATCCAACATTTTTGTCTAACTAGAGAGCCCAGACAAGACAAGATTTTGAGGAAAAAGTATTTTTCTTCGTAGCTTTGTGGGCCATAAGCATTGCTAATCATTCCATATTTGTCGGATCCTATAGCCCGGTAGTGAGCGGTCATAGTGTTCGTTGTGGAGAAGGCTTGATCCATTATTACTGTGGCAAGGTTCCAAATGATGGCTAGTCCTCATGCAACTCCTTTCAAATCCAGATGAAAGAATTTGCATTGTTGCCAACATTTTTTTAATAGATCGTCCGCTATTTTTCCTGCACACTTTGTTTCTTGTAGTAGGAGAATGTATGAGTCTTCAGCTTTTATACAATTTTGGAGAATCCTGTGTTTGGATCTCCCATTCAGGCCTATGATATTCCCGGTGATGTTTTTCATCATAAACAGTTGGGTGGGTGGGAGAAGGAGCTTTCCGAGAGATGTTGGATCTATCCCAAATTAATCATGTAATTCCCTTCCTCCTTTATTAGTTGGTGCACCAATTTTCACCCACATCTTTTGTTTTCCTTGGGGTTCTTCCTCGAATTTGGGTTTGGATCTGCACTGATTCCTAGCTTGGAAGTGGCCCTTGTAGTGGAATCTAGGAAGACCTTGTGGAATTTTCTGAGTTAATCCTCCGGTATAGTTTTGAGATCCTTCTTATTGAGTGCTTCTTCTAGCTTGTCTAGATCAATGTCCGCCAGATGTTGCTCATCCATTTCCATGACAGTGTCTTCTTCCATCTGTTATCCATAAATTTGGTTGTCATGATGATGTAATAATGATGGAGAAATCAGGCGCTTCACTAGAACATTTTCCTGAGAAAAGTTACCTTTGTCTCTTTCCAGAAATCATGTTTTTAAGGGAGATTCGCAGGCTACCTATATATTTTCCTGCGAGAATGCATGATTCTCGCAGGCTGCATTAAGTTGGGGTGCGAGAAGTTCGCACTGTACCTAACTATCAGGGTGTGAAAATCTTCTAAAGGAAGGAAAAAGATAAAATCTTGAACCTTCTAGAAGGGAATCTTCTAGAATGATGAGTTGGCATTCGAATGGTTATCTAAGTACTGGTTTTCCTGATATCTTGGGATCATTCCTATCCTAGTAACTAATCCATTCTCTCTTATAAATTGAGGGGAATGCTCATGGAAAAGGTTAAGCAGCAAATTAGCAAGATATTTATTGGAGAATTAGTGGAAGATTGTATGAAGGACTGATGCTACAGTAGCTAGAGACACCAGTAAGGTTATCAGAAGTGGTTGATCTTCTTCATGCATGAGCAAGTGTGTGTGTCAAAGCTAGGAGCCATCGAAAGGAGGCTTGCAATATCAAGGCTCAGGTTGTAAGTTTTGCTTTCTATCAATATAATACAGTAATGTGTTCCTTTCCCATAAAGTTGATTGCACTTTATTACATAACTCTTTGATCATATATATAGATTAACTGTTGAATATATTGAGTTGTTTTCACTTCAATTGGTTTGAGCTATCTTGGTCTGGATTGCGCAAGAGCATTGGAGAGAAATTGGTACAACAAATACCCAAGGAAGCGACCATACGGTATGTTCATGATTCTTGCCTCCTAGTTCATTCAATAGTTAAAATCTAGGGAAAGAGTATCATTCTGTCCTATTTTGTTCTAGATCCGGGTGGATCTAGGGAGATCGGTTTGTGCCCGCACTTATGGATTAATCCTGAAACAAAATTGGCGACTCCACTGGGGAAACAATCCCATTTTTTGGTGGTTTTTTGTATTTTCTGTGGCCATTTGCTCCAGTTTCATTTTTCTCTTGTCTTGTCAGTCTCTGAGTCCTCAGGATATCCTTAGAGACCTTCTGGGTCTAGAAGCCTTTGTCAATTTAGCTTTCATTTTCAAAAATTTTGTCATCTTCAGGAGTTCTCGCACTGTGTTTAACCGTAGCCTGCGAGAATCAGTCAGGTTCGCACCCTGCTCATAGGGTCCAGTGTGAGGTGTTCACACCTTGCTAAAAGGTTTCCTGCGAGAATCTATCATTCTCGCACTGTGTAATACTGCTCACCTGGGAACAAGATTTTTCAAAATTTTGAAATTGAGTTTTGGTTTTTTCAATTGCTCAGATCAGTTGGAATACCTCTCATTGGTTTCTTAGATCTTTGATTGATACATCTCTTGCTTTAGTTTGCATGCTTGAACATTTTTAGGGTTTCAAGGTTTTTTATTGCCTTTGTAGCTTGACTTTCTTTTCTTGGCTCTTATTGGCAAATTCATTCACTCTGACTTCTAGAGTTGAGTGTGCCTGATTGGCTGAGAACCAGTGATTGGTTGAGAGTTAAGTGTTTGGTGTTTCTCATTTTCTTGTTGGTTCGACAGAACATTTTCATTTGCATTGAGAAAGACTCATTGGTTTGCTCTTTGTTTTTGCTTTTGTTGAAAGAGTTGATTGGGTTGTTATTGCTTGATTCTTTGTGATTTGATTTTCTGCTCTCTCATTGATATAGTGCGAGTTCTTTTTGGAAAGTGAACAAAATTTTTTTCTTCCATCAAATTGTTTTTGACATTTACAAAACATTGAAAATCAAATTTTAGGAATTGTTGAAGCTTTGAAAAAGAAAACATAACGAATTTTCATTAGATGAATGATTGTTTGTATTGACAGTGGAAAAAGGAAATTGTACATTGCATTGTAGTACAGGGTTGATTTGGAAAATTTTCTCTCTCTCCCATAAATAGGATTCATGGAATGAAAAGTATTATATTTCATTGTTATCCTTGCATTTTTGGGGTCAGAGTCATACAACACGAGTTTCACTTCCGTTACCTTTGAGTAAACAACAACTCTTAAAAACATTGCGTAATCTTAAAATGTATCTAGTAACTCTTTTCTAGGGCTCTTTTACACCAACATCTAGTTAGGCTAGTGCTTTGGAGTAGGAAGAGAGATACACTCTCCAAAAGCTCAAAACACACAATAGCATCTTGAGTTAGGGAGTGTTAAATTCCATTTGCAGCATATTGTCCTAGGAAGCCCTTCTAACACAAGGGTCAAGCACTAGGTCGCATTGGTGTTGGCAGAGTTACTCACCCTGCTTTGTTGACATCAGTGTAGAGATTGCACGTATTACGGGGGTCACTCCGAGGTATACCCACAATTATGAGTGGAAGCCTTTGAGTTGATTTCGAGCTAGATACCCTGCCCTTGCGTGTGGATCGGACTGACGACTGTTCCCCCAGGCTGTACTGTTGTTTGTGGTGACCTTAGTGGCCTGTCTCTCTAGGTTCTTACCCAAGGCGACTGTGGAGGGGAAAGTCTTCACGGTACCTGGAATTGACGTTGATCAAACTCACTCGGGCTCCTTGGAGGGTACACCCACGATTATGTGCGGGCGCTTGCACCAGGGTGTAAGTCCGTTAAGCAGGTTGTCAGCGTAACTTTTCCACCTTAGCCCCGCCCCTTCTCGTCTCGTTGTTGCGACGTTAGATTTCATCACCAACTAGTGGCTTCGATATTAGAAGGTATTGTTTGTTTGGTGATTGCTTCCTAGATTTTCTTTACTAGCGCATGTTGTTTGTTTCTCGGAGTTGACCATAGGAATTTTTTCGTGGATCTTGTCACTCATTTACAATTTCTCCCCCATGAAGTTCACGTAGAATGCAAGGTTTATCTCCAGAACATCTCCACACGTGGACACAAGTGAAGTCCAAGACGTTTCTACACCACCTCCACAGGTAGAACGCACTGATTCTCTAGAAGATTTTCGAATCACCAATACTAGAGAGGACTATTGCATTCGTCGTGGTGAACGACTTGTTGTGCGATTAAATTCTTCTGAAGAAGCAGTTGTTACATCTTATGAATCAACCGTTGGGCCTTCTCACGGTGTAGTAGGCCAAGACCCTTTTTGGTCGGGTGATTTCTGACGAGTCCTTTTTGGTACTAAGTCACCTCCAGTTTATGAAATCAACCCCCCAGTATCTCCTGAGGTAGAAACTACACCAGTAACTACAACTTATCACTTTTTTCTCCCTCCCGAGATGGCCCATCTCACGAATACTATGAATGTCCAAACTGGAATTACTGCAGCTACTCTTGCTCCTATCAATACCCAGCGAATGCCGGAGGTTAACCCAAATTTACCTCCTGGTTACCATGCGTTGAATGCTTTATTGAATGCTTCCAATCCAACACCTCCGCAAACCCCAATCGGTTCTCCAGGTGGTCCTCCTTTTCCTGGGTATGATGTTCCTCATTTTATTCCGACACTCCCACCGTTTCCTTCTGGCAATCCTAATCCTAGTGGCATTATCCCGACTGTTGCAACAAACCCGCAGATTCCTGTTGGTGGACAGGGTGGTACGGTCCCTTTTCCTTTTCCCGGACACAACATAGTTACTACGCAACCTATGGTTGGCACACAACTGTCGGGTGGAACTATACCTACGATAGGGGGACCAACCTCACCTTTTGGACAAAACATACCTCCTGAATTGGCCCAGTATTGGAATCAGCTTCTACAAAACTTTCCTCAAAATGCTGGGCGGCAACAAACTGTCCGTACTATAGGCCAACCGTATCTAGGTATAACCAATCCTGTTTGGGGTTCAGGTCAAACTACTCAACCTCAGGTCCCTACTCAAACTCAAGGTTACAATCCTTGGGGTTACTATCCTATCCGACCACCACCGAATTAGCCAGGGTCTTCCCTCTACGGACAGTCTGCTTATGGTCCTACTGGTTTGCCGACAGGGCTTCCACCCCAAAGCCATCAGTACCCACAAGTAAACCGACAGTTACCTTTTCTTGCTACCTTGGATTTGCTAGATTTGTCTAGGATTCTCAATGATCCTATTCGTCACTCTCCCCAATGGCCTACTATTCCGGCTAAGCTTCCATCGGATATTCCGAAATTCAATGGCAAGGCGGGAGAGGACCCAAATAATCATGTCATGACTTTTCATTTATGGTGTTCGTCCAACTCACTGATGGATGACTCCATTCATCTACGTCTTTTTCAACGAAACCTTACTGGTTCGGCTGCGAAGTGGTATATTGAATTGCCACGAGGTTTCAACACCCTAGCTATGGCTTTTCTCACACATTACCAGTTACCGATCCGTTACGATACTGGGACTGAGATTTTGACTTCTTTCAAACAAACTAAAGGCACTCATATATCGGATCATATTCATGAGTGGCAAAGGAGACGACGTCTCATTAGACTTGAACTCCCTGATCAGTTACTGGCAGAATGGTTTACGAAATCTTTCGTGAATGAAATTGGTAAAGACATTGCTATGGGTGGTGTTGTTACAGAGGAGCAGGCTATAAATCGTGCTCGGTATCTTGATCTTGTTTATTCGCAAACGGGAACACTTTACGATTTACTACCTGAACTACCTCGTCCTAGTACTTCCAGAACTTCAACTGCTCCAGCTACCTCGCATGCAGCTGATGGTGTGATTGGTACTTCTCATACCCACTCACATTATGTTTCAAGTACAACCCCTAAGTATACATCTTCTAATGTTCAAAATGCTCCGTCTCCTACCCCTTCCACCAATAAAACCTCTGAGGTGAACGCTGTCTAATCTACACCGACCGGTAAAAATAAATCAAAGAAAGGAAGAGGCAAGAATAAGGAGAGTAAAAATAATAATCAGAATGAGCAAACTAAAACCCCTCCTGTTGACGATCGGGATAAGCGCAAACCACGCTACCCTTGCCTTATCTGTGGTGACGATCACTACACGAAGGATTGTCCTCGATGCGCTGAGGTTACTAAGTTCCTTCGAGGAACGCCAAAGCCATCTACGCCGACGGTCTTGTCCCAACCCTTCCCGTCTCAACAACAGGCCTCGTTGGTCATTCATGACCAACCCTCTACTTCTACGACATCATATGTTTTGATGTGTATCGGTGATTCCAGGAAAGACAACATTGCACTTACCACTAGAGCTAAAGACTATACTCCATCTAAGGAGAAGGTTGATGATT
Organism: Picea engelmannii; assembly: GCA_009831015.1. Classification (NCBI taxonomy): domain Eukaryota; kingdom Viridiplantae; phylum Streptophyta; class Pinopsida; order Pinales; family Pinaceae; genus Picea; species Picea engelmannii. The sequence goes on from ML784416.1 coordinate 278,648, forward strand.
CACCTCCTGATTTGGTACAGCCCTCTCCACCAAATCCACCTACGAACGGTCCTCTTCATCTCCAACGATCGAGTCTTGATACAGTTTTGCGACCACCCCCGAAAGGTGTCGTTAAGAAATTGGCCTTCAATCCTCATGCTCGTGCGGCCCAGAACTATAGTATTGTCGAAGATCTGGCCCAAGCACCTTTAGCGATGTCTGCCCTTGAAGTCCTTCAGTCTTGTCCTGCACAACGAAGGGCTCTGTTGAAAGCTATAGGTGGAATTGATCCAACAGATACGAACTTGATAGTCTTTGACTTGGAAGACCATATTCCAAGGTTACCCCCACAGCTTGCATTTCAAATACAAGTTCTTGCCGCCAACAAGAGCATTTGTCGAACTGTTATTGATGAGGGGGCCTCTACGTGTGTAATGTATTTTACCTATTGGAAAGCTATTGGCTCTCCTCCTTTAATTGAATCACAAAATACTTTGAAAGCCTTCAATGGCTCTAGTTTTAAGCTTTATGGTGTTCTTCCATCATTTCCTGTCACTCTAGAAGGTAAGACAGTCCAAGTTTTCGATGCTCCCCTATATTATAATCTTCTTCTTGGTCATAGATGGATAGATTCTATCCGTGCTATTGTGTCAACACTTTTCCGTGTCGTACGATTTCCTCACCAGGGAAAATTTGTTACCGTTGATCAACTTGCCTTCTTTAATTCCGATACTCACACTGGCAATGTGTCGTTTATAGCTAAAACCCCACTGGGTTACGAGAATGTTGGCGTCGGTCTTTTAAAAGATTCTTCGTTAATGGGTACTTTCCCCATACCGCCACCACCCGATATTCCACGCCCGTCAGTTGCTTCTATTAATATGATCTCCGTTGTACCTCATGAGCTTCCTGTGCCTTTTGATCCTTGGATAGTCCCTGATCCAGGAGATCATACTCATTTTGGCGATGTCATGTCGTTAAGTCCGGTTGAGTTTGCTTATCAAGCCATTCAATCGGCAACCCTTTCTACACCTTTTCTGGATGAGTTGTCTCCCGATCCTTTTCGTGTTATCTTTCCCACTGACGAGATGATCATGTCCATCATGGAAGACACCCCTTGGGACGATGGGCATCACCGTTCCATACTGTTTCTGGAACAACACACTCTCGAGAACTACCAACGGATTTCGACTCCGTCGACCATTGTTGTCATATCGACCGTTCCCAGATCTACACGTGATGTGTTTGCGGAAGGGAACCTTAGTAATATTTCTCCCATGATACCCATTGATATATTAGTTAAACCTGGGATAGTTGAAAATGTTCACATTGGAGCTTCATGTTCTCCAGAGGAAATCATCACCTATACATCTCTGTTTAAAGAATTTCGTGACATCTTTGCCTGGAGTTATGAAGAGATGCCAGGTATCGACCCTGCCATTGTGGTGCATGAGATTAAGACATAACCCAGAGCTAAACCCGTCCAGCAGCGCCTTCGTCCGGTCCATCCACGTAAAGCGGCAGCTATCAAACTCGAAGTTGAAAAACTTCTCAAAGCCAGTTTTATTTAGCCCATGGCTTTGACAGAATGGGTTTCCAACCCTGTACCGATTGATAAGAAAGGTGGTAGTATACGTGTTTGTGTTGATTATCGGAATATTAACAAAGCCTGTCCAAAAGACAACTTTCCAACCCCTTTCGTCGACCAGATTGTCGATGACTGTGCCGGCAGTGAAATCTTTTCTCTCATGGATGGATTTTTCGGCTATAATCAAATTAACATCGCTCCTGAGGACCAACATAAAACTGCTTTTATTTGTCCTTGGGGTACTTTCACCTATAGAAAAATTCCCTTCGGTCTTAAGAACGTGGGCGTGACGTTTCAACGTGCTATGTCTTATGCGTTTCACGATATAAAGCATATCGTTCAACCTTATTTGGACGATTTGTCGGCTCATTCTTTACGCCGAGTCGATCTCTGAGAAATTTTCATTTGTTTTCGGTTCTATCGCATTCGTCTAAATTCTCATAGATGCGTCTTTTGCGTAGAGTCCGGCCGCCTTCTCGGTTTCATTGTTTCACATCAAGGGATCCGGGTAGATCCTATTAAGGTTGAGGCGATTCTTAATCTCCCTCCTCCTTCTTCACTGCGCCAGTTACAAAGTTTGTAGGGGAAAGCCAACTTTCTTCATTGTTTCATTCCTAATTACACTGATATTACTCGTGGTTTTACACATCTTCTAAATAAAGGTTCAGATTTTGTTTGGGATAAAGTTGCCAACAACGCTTTTGAAGCTTTGAAGTTGTCCCTCACAAAATCTCCACTTCTTTTTCCTCCTGATTATAGTCGGGATTACTTTCTTTATCTAGCTTCTTCCGAGTATACTATCGGCATGGTTCTCGTTCAAGAGGATGATGCACATGATGAACATGTTATTTATTACTTGAGTCGAAGTCTCACTTCAACTGAAATCAAGTACCAACATGTTGAAAAACTGGCTTTGGCTGCTGTTCAAGCAGTTCAACGTTTTCGTCATTATATTCTCTCCAGGAAAACTACAATGATTTCACATTGCAATGCGACATATTTTGACACATCAATTGCTGGGGGGAAAGTACTCCAAATGGATTGTCATACTCCAGGAGTTCGACTTGGAATTCGATCGCGCCACGTCTAAGAAATCCTTAGTTTTCGCTGAGTTAATATGTGATTTTCCCCACTCTTCCACGGAAAATGTAGCAGTAGATTCATTACCTGATGAATCTCTTTTCCTAATAAGCACTGACGATATTTGGTATGGAGATATCATTATATATCTCCAGACTCATACTTTTCAGCCTGCTTTGTCTAGTAATGAACGACGTCGCATCCGTTCTCAAGCACATCAATATATTATCCTCGGGGATACTCTTTACCGTCGAGGAATTGACTCAGTTTTTAGACGTTGTTTAACTTTCGACGAAGCCGAGAAAGCTTTAAATGACTACCATTCCAGAGCATGTGGTGGTCATATGTTTGGGTATGCTACTGCCCAGAAGATTTTACATGCAGGATATTTTTGGCCTTCCTTGTTCAACGACTGCATTACTGCCATTCAAAAATGCCATGTCTTCCAGACCTACAATCAGAAGATTCGGTCGCATCCTGCTCCTCTTCATCCTGTAGTCTCAGTTGGTCCTTTTGCAAAATGGGGCATTGATTTCATGACATGTCACCCTCACTCGGCTGGGGGGCATGGTTACATCATTGTAGCTGTGGATTATTTTACAAAATGGGCCGAGGCGATGCCAACATTCGATTATACTAGAAAGACTGCAGCGTTATTTCTTTTCAACCATGTCATAGCTCGTTTTGGTGTTCCTCGGGCTATCGTTACCGATCACGGTAGTCATTTTAGGAATTTTATGATGTCTGAACTTACGGAGAAGTTGGGTCTTCGTCATAATAGCTCAACACCCTATTATCCGCAAGCTAATGGCCAAGTCGAAGCAATCAATAAGTTTCTTATAACTATGATTCGACGGATGATAGGAATTCATAAAACCAGTTGGCACACGATGTTGTTTTTGGCATTGTGGGCTTATCGAACATCTGTTAAATCCGCTACGGGATTTACGCCCTTTCGATTAGTTTATAGCATGGAAGCCATTCTGCCAATAGAATGTGAGATACCTTCTCTAAAACTAGCTGTAGAACTCTTACCCAATACTTCTACTGAAGAGGAACGTCTGTTGTATCTGATGCAATTAGACGAGACCCGACGTGATGCCACTCTAGTAATAGAAGCCCAAAAGAAACGCGTAAAGGCACAGTATGACAGGCATGTCAAGCCTCATGTTTTCTCTGAAGTTGATCTTGTTCTTCTATATGAACAAGATAAAGATGTCTTAGGAGCTGGGAAGTTCGAACCAATGTGGCGTGGTCCTTATATTGTTTGTAGAGTGTTGGAAAAAGGAGCGTATGAGCTGGTTGATTATGATGGTATACCTTTGAGTGAACCCAGGAATGGGTTGTACTTGAAGAAGTACTATGCATAAGTTTTTTGTGTAAAAGTACTTGTATTTTTATGTATCATACTTTGTGTGTGTTACTTCAGTTTGCTTTTGACGTTATCTGGTCTCTACCCTTACGTGACGTTGTGTTTGATTGCCAGATGTCGGAGTTTTCGCTACCTTATATTGTCTTCCCTGATGGTGCTAGACGTAGTACTCGGAACCTAGATTCCACTGCATGGGCCATCTATGCCCCAACAAATGAACTTATATCTTTACGAGGTGTATGTCTTGGCCGAGCAACCAACAACATCGCAGAGTATAGCGCCATTATCGAATTATTGGTTGATGCTATCTCTCTCGAAATTCGTCATTTGGTTGTGCGACTTGAATCGCAGCTTGTAGTACTATAGTTAAGTAATGTCTACTCTATTCGAAGTCCTACTTTATTACGAGTGTATTTGCAAATTCGCTTCTTGGAACGATATTTTGATCACATTGAATATCAACATATTCCTAGATGTCTTAATACATTAACAGATGCATTAGCTAATTATGTATTGGACAGACATTTGAACCATTTATAAATCAAACACATTAAAAGGCACATAATGTAAAGTAACCGGTAGAAGCCATCTGTATATATAACGCTCAAAAGAGTTTGTTTTTGTTTTTACGAAAAAGTTTGTCCGAAGACCAAAATATCAAAAATTGAAGCTTATAACTTCTACAATGTGACGTCACGGATGACGTTCACGGTAACACACAACTGCTCTAGCAACTCTACGGAGAAGCTGACCCATAGTCGTTGATACCCCTACAGTATGACGTTGATCGCGTCGTGGAATCTCTTCCAGAGTCATATCTGGAATATCGGCTGTCAGGCCCTCTAAATTCTGCTCCACCACTAGATAATCTTCGGCATACTGTGGTACTTCTACTACTGCCTCTCCTCGTCGCTGGATCGGAGAAGAGCCAACAGGTCTATATGCTCCAACATTTGTGTTATCGACAAACGTTTTGTGTTATTCTTTGGATAAATATATAAAACAAAAAAAATATATTTGAATATAATACAAAAATTCAAAAACATTTAAAAAGAGAAAATTTGTGTATTTCTTACCGAGGTCTCCCCACTGAGTGTCCTCAGGTAGTGCTAGATCTGGATCTCCTTGAAAATCCAACCCAGCATACGCGTAGTCATCGACCATCAACATCTGGTTTTGCAACCAGTCAAAGAAAATATCGTCATACTTGACGATTGGTCCTGCCACGTGCCGGGCCATGAGCCGACACTATCGTAACATCCTCGAATCCCTAGGACCCGGCAAGTTCCACTCAGCCTGTAGTCTAAACACAGGGACTCTCTCTAGGAAGAAGGACACTAACAAATATCCATAACCAAATTGTTTCAGATCACCCTGCCTGCACTTAGTCAGCTGTTTTTTGATACTGCGCAATACTGCGTCAACCCAGTTAAATACTCAGGGCTCAGTACACTCGATGGCGTACTGGAAATAGCTCTACAATGCCATATGGGGAGTGGCACTTCCATCCATCCGAGCAATCGTGAAGAGAATAGTGTGGAGATTCAAGTCAGTTACTCCCCAGATTGCCACTTTTCCTTTCTTTCTTTCGGCCTCGGGTACACAATATTGGTTGCAGTATTCACTCATTTTCAAACCACCACCTCTGCTGCCGGTCAGACTGACATAGGACCCACGCCTAGATAATCTGGTCAAGAAATATATGTCCTCTATGTCAATAGCTAATGTGTGAGATCCTACAATGAAAACTTGCTGGTCCGGATCCCACATTCGGACTAGATACTCCAATAATCGAACTTGGGCTCTCATGTCCGGGATACGGAAGTATTTTAAGAGACCACAATCTCTTAATGCAGCTATGGTGGGAGGATGATTCTCAGCATTTGTATTATCCTCCTCATGTTCTCGTTCTCACCACTCAAGCACCATGTTTGTGGTTATTTACCTGCATAAGAAACATACAAAGATGATTAATAATCTTATTCATGAAATGAATCTTTTCTATTGGCTAAACTTTTCGAAAATTTTTGAGTTATGCGCTGCTCGCAGGTGCCATATTATGCACAGTGCGAACTTCTCGCAGGTGGCTTAAGGCCCACCTGCGAGAACGAGTCATTCTCGCAGGTCCCATATGGGCCACCTGCGAGAATGCCTCCACGCATGTATGGTTTAAAAAACAACTTAAAACAAAACTTTTAACCAATGAAATCAAAATTTTAAACCATGAAAAGATTAGGAATGAAGAACTTACCAAGATGTTGCTGACGGCTCGTCAAATGATCACTCGTAGCTCCCGAAAATCGACATTGAATTTAGAGGGTAAAATTAGGGTTTTTGGAACTCAATGGTGAAAATATGAAATGATATGGTAAATTTAGTTATTTACTCATTTTAATTACTTTTTACTATGTCAATTTTGGGATTTTTATGTTTATCTATTATTTAAACCTAATGACTAATGTGAAAATGAGTGTAATGACTTGCAGGTATGAAACATTGATGATTACGAAAAAGGATATGGACATATTTTTCTCCGTTATGGTGTGATTCTGCTTGTTTTTTATGGTTTTTACATAAAACCTCGAGCGTCTTTTTGTCTGTTCTTGCGCTCGTGAAAAACATAAGAACATGATTGAGTATAGTTTTATCGTTTTTTCGGGCTCATTGACGTTATATGAAAAAGGAACACCCCTGGAGTTTTCTTTAAGCTCTTTTCAGACTCTCTAAACAGGAAAAGATTGTCGAGTGACCTTGCTATTTTCACGCTCGATAAAGTATTTGAAGTACGCTTCTTTCGAGCAATAGTTTAACCCTTTTTCGGTCTCATTGGACTACTGTACGAAAAAGGAACTGAAAGAGTTCTCTTTTAAGTGTTTTTCCAAACTCTATAATCTTGAAAAACCTTCGAGTTTACTATCTCTGGACTCATTAAACAAACATTGACAGACCCGTGATGGGACCGAACCACTTCTTCTTAGGGTTCGTTAAAAATACTCTGAGGGACTCATCCAAAGAATGAGCTTATATCAATAAGCATATGTGATCCTCTTCAAACTTGCGTAAAAATAAAGAGGTACTTGCTAGAAATGGTGGGGGGAAATTTGGGAAAGGGATATGTTTCATTTTTATATTGATTGGCAGTAAGTGTCACTCTTGAACATGACACCCCCTATTCATCATTTGAAGCCGGTTTGGGAAATCCATTTGTCTCTCTTTCGATTAATTACAAGGTCATTCCATGTGTCGTCTTTGAGTCAATGCTGCCAAATCATTGGTCATGTCGTTCATATGTTCAAGAGAAGTCCACCTGAAACCTATATTGAGTCGCCCATCTGCAATTATCCACTCTATCCGTGTCGGCCTTCCCTGTGTCCAAAGTCCAATTGTTACATGCTCTGTTTCATATTCAAACTCTATTACTCATTTCGTGTCATTGATGGGGGATACATCAAGGCCCTCCTGTGACAAGTTTTGTTCCTTCGACTTCAGCACATTATCCGAAATCAAGACTTAGAAATTATTTAGTACCTTGGAGCTTGCATGCCTCAATGGCAAGTTTCCTCGCTTTCGACAGTGGGTTTACATCATTGACCCCTGATCGAAAGATTCCGTCGGATGTTCGACATCAACTCATTCATTCACAGTTGACGGATTGTACTATGGTACCTTGGGAGTCATTGACATCAATGGTGATTTCCCTCGCACTTGTTAACGGTTACATCAATGACCGGTAATCAAGTGGTTTCTACCATGTTCGACTTCAACACATGTAATCACATGGATAGATTCGTACTTTGGGCGACGAGATTGAAGAACCTGGATATTATCATTGCAATCCAGGTTGTGATGGAGTATGTATAATTTGCGACACATAGATCCACTGTGTATGTTTCGTGGCTATGTCATCTTGATTTGAACTTTCTCGCATAGATCCACATTGTATTCAAGTGGCTATGCTATATTTTGACGGCATGGATCCATAGTGTATGATTGGTGGCCATGACCTATGTCTACAATGTCATCGGTCTATGATCTGAGTATGGGAATGCCTACCTCAAAATTGATGTATATGATACTCTACAGATGCTTGGATGTTTGCAGGTTTTCGATTAGATGTGCTCTTAGTTCTTGACACACACATGCAACTTACAAAGTCTATAGACTGTCACTGGTTCCAATCTCAGACTTTGGGGGGCATTCTTTTATCCATAAATTTGGTTGTCATGATAATGTAATAATGATGGAGAAATCAGGCTCTTCACTAGAACATTTTCTTGAGAAAAGTTACCTTTGTCTCTTTCCAGAAATCATGTTTTTAAGGGAGGTTCGCAGGCTACCTATATATTTTTCTGTGAGAATGCATGATTCTCGCAGGCTGCATTAAGCTGGGGTGCGAGAAGTTCACACTATACCTAACTATCAGGGTGCGAACATATTCTAAAGGAAGGAAAAAGATAAAATCTCGAACCTTCTAGAAGGGAATCTTCTAGAATGATGAGTTGGCATTCGAATGGTTATCTAAGTACTGGTTTTCCTGATATCTTGGGATTATTCCTATCCTAGTAAATAATCCATTCTCTCTTATAAATTGAGAGGAATGCTCATGGAAAAGGTTAAGCAATAAATTAGCAAGAGATTTATTGGAGAATTAGTGGAAGATTGTATGAAGGACTGATGCTACAGCAGCTAGAGACACCAGCAAGGTTATCAAAAGTGGTTGATGTTCTTCATGCATGAGCAAGTGTGTGTGTCAGAGCTAGGAGCCATCGAAAGGAGGCTTGCAACATCAAGGCTCAGGTTGTAAGTTTTGCTTTCTATCAATATAATAAAGTAATGTGTCCCTTTCCCATAAAGTTGATTGCACTTTATTACATAACTCCTTGATCATATGTATAGATTAACTGTTGAATATATTGAGTTGTTTTCACTTCAATTGGTTTGAGCTGTCTTGGTCTGGATTGCGCAAGAGCATTGGAGTGAAATTGGTACAACAAAGACCCAAGGAAGCGATCATACGGTATGTTCATGATTCTTGCCTCCTATTTCATTCAATAGTTAAAATCTAGGGAAAGAGTATCATTATGTCCTATTTTGTTCTAGATCCAGGTGGATCTAGGGAGATCGGTTTGTGTCCGCACTTACGGATTAATCCTAAAACACCATCACCTGGATTTTTCCTGGGTTTGAGAGGAGTTGGGATTCAGGAATGGTGATATGTTCTATGCTTGGTTGTTGATGTTGTTTTTCCTTTCTTTTGTTATTTCCTCGGTCTGTTGATAGATGGGGGTTTTCTACCTCTTATGCCTATGGAAGATGGTTGAGGGCATCAAAGGAGTTAGTATTGAAGCTCCTTCGTCCACCACCTTGGTTAGGTTTCTTCTGTGTTTTCCTTTTGCGATTCTAGACTTGTGTAAACTCATTCTTCATTTTCTCCTTTGCTTCTGGTTTGGTTGGATCATTAAGAGGGCAGTCCCTGAAGAGGTTCCCGTGTTCGTGACATTTCTTGCAGCGAAATGGTATGTGTTCATAGTCAATGGTTTGGTCCCATTCCTCATCCTGATATTCTAGGGTTACTGAACCTGGTAAGGCTTTGGAGATGTCCATGTAGATAGATTCTCGCATAAGATGTGTATTTCCTTTGCTTGGTGGCCTCTGAGGACTTGACATGTCTGCCAAGAGTTTTGTCGATACCCATTAGAATTTCCTCTAACCAGAACTCTTGAGGCAAGGAGTGGAGTCGAATCCATACTGGGGAAAATGAAAAATCTTCCTTTTCGGGGTTGAAACGGTCTGTCCAGAAGCATAAATAAAGGATCATTGAGTTGTAGAAGTATGGTCCACTTTCGAAGATGCGGTCCTTGTCTTCCAAGTTGTAGAATATTATTGTGAAGAACCCTTCAGAACTTAGCTGGATCTCATAATCTCCTTTCAGAGTCCACCAGGTTTTTATCGATCGTGCAAGGTCCTTTTCCAAGGGTCAGAGCCCTAGAAATTTGTTGATCAGTGCATGGTCCCTCATGAATTGGGTATGCTCGCCTACCCTGGTTGATTTATTTTGGTGTATATCTATTGGCAATGGGCACATTTAATACGTTTTTAATCTTTAATGTGGTTTTTATGGACAAGATCAAATGTAGATAGAATATTTTTGGTCGTCACACTAAATGGAGGGTTCTGATTTGAAATATTAACTTCCTTGCTTTTATAAAGAAGTATGTTTCTGTGTTTACTTTTTCACATTTACTTAATCTAATTAAAAATTTACTATCTTGTACAATTGATCGACACGTTTATGTAATTAGCAATGAAGTATGTGATTAAAAATGGAGTATTTGAAATGCTTCACCTTATTTACTGTCTGTAAAATGGAAGATAATAAACAAATAATTATGTAATGTGTGTTGGACCCGTTGCAGACGAGCAAATTCATGTAGACTGAGTTCCTTATGGTTTTCCAAATTTCGTGTGAAAAACTGCAAAAAGACAAACACGGTGGGCGACAGTATCTTTGAACAAAGTAAAGTGAATATAAAAAATAAAACCTTGAAAATTGTGAGATTAGGGAGTTGGTTTTGTCAGCAACCTCGCAATCGTGTAATAAATTGGACAGGGGCTTCCTTAATATGATTATTTCAATGTATTAATGAGAAAATAAAAATTGAAGGTAGAGAAAAATATTTAATTTAACTAATATAAATTTCAAAATGAATTCGAGGTTGTGTTAATGGCATTCTAGTGAAGTCTGTTGGACAGATCTAACAATAAGGTTTTACTTTTTACTATTTTTCCTNTATTATTTGTTTTTTTTTTTTTTTTCGGAATATGTAAGTTTGGATAAAATCATTATTTTATGTTATTTAAATTGTATAATACATAAATTGATTTAACTTTTTGAAAAATCCAGACACTTTGATTATAGAAACTTAGCCACTCAAATATGCAGAACCAATCATTCTTCACCCTATTTCTAACAAAATCAAAATCATTGAAATAAACTAAATAAACCTACATCAATTTCTACCAATAACAATGACATGTCAGAATCTATAAATCTGGATAAATCATTATTTTTTGCTATTTAAATTACATTTTTGAATACATAAATGGATTCAACTTTCTGAAAAAAGACCCTGGGGCACTCGGATTATAGAAACTTAGCCATTCAAATATGCAGATCTAATCATTCCTCACCAGATACAAAATCAAAATCACCCAGATAAACCAAATAAACCATGGTGACAAATATTATAATAAACAACATAATGGACCAGCGTCTACCAATAACAATGACATGTCAGAATCAGTAAATCTGGAGAAAATCATTTTTTTTGTTATTTAAATTGCATTTCTGAATACATAAATGGATTCAACTTTCTGAAAAAACCAAAAAACACTTTAATTATAAGAACTTAGCCACTCAAATATACATATCCAATTATTCCTCACCAAATTTCAAACAAAATCAAAATCACTAAAATAAACCAAATAAAAAAACTGATAACAAATAGTATAATAAACAACATATTACACCAGCTTCTACCAATAACAATGACATGTACTCTGAACATAGATAACACATATTTGTGGATGGGAAGTCCAAGGAAGCAAACAAACTCCTACAAACTCCTTTGACTCTATGTATAGCATGCATACTACAACTATTTCTATACCTTATTTATATATCACATACATCACTGTTAAAAACCAGCAGTTGATAGTGTATGCAAGCCCCAGAAGTGTCACATCAGCGGCCCAGCCGAAGGCGAGTGAGGACTTCTTCATCAGTATGTGAACGTGCTGCATGAAACTAAGATTGATCATGCATCCATGGTGTAACAAACTAAGAATAAATCGGACATTAAGAAATAAATCAAAATAAGCTGAGCAATAAATCTTACTGGGAGGAGAACCTGCTTGTAGGCATTTGATTTCAAGTCACTTTTTGAAAACGTTCCACTAAAAAACGACAGTGTCACCGGCCTTGAGTTCTTTCCTTTTAACAAACTTGAGCCAATGCTTCTGAAACATGAACATGTCACAACTTACTTGGTGTTTGAACACGAATTCCTCAGTTATTTCTATTTCTTCGTCTCTGTCATATACTCTGAGCGGAATATCTTGTGGAATTTGTTCATCATCCCCGACCTATGTCCAAGATCCAAGGAAACGGTCATCAATATTCCTCCTGTGTATTACCAGTTTACTCCGTCTCTTGTTTACGTCACTAGGCTGGAGCCTCTTTTCAAACAAAAATTTTGCGGCAATGTCCATAATCTTTCAAACAAAAATTTTGCAGCAATGTCCATAATCTTGCGTTCTCCAGCTGCGAGTCCTATATAGATTGGTATATTTTTATACTGAACTTGCAGAAGAAGAAGACAAGAAGAAATGAATACGTTGGAACGTTCCCGAAAGATTTGTGCGCAGTCGAGTGGCTTCGAAGAATTTGAAATTTTCATGCCTTACAGACTTTTCTGCAAAGGGAGGGAGAGAGATGTGAAGTGATAGATGAGAAACGATACACGGTCAGTGTCCATAAAGGCTGCAGCAACCCCACGCACAACCGAAAAATTGTTGTTTCTTTCTTCCACTGTTCACATGATCAACATTTTCTGTTTGTAAGTAGGTTCTGGCACTGTTTGGTGGATGTCTTCATCGCATTAAGAGATAAAAGCGTTTTCTAAAAGTGGTTTAGACTAGCACAGTCACATAATTGTGGCTGATCAACGCCGAAAGGCTGATAAGATGAAAAGAATCCTTAAAAGAATATATTAAATTTTATTATTGATTAACAAATAAACAGTTGAGCTTCATTTATCTGGTGTTAATATTTTAATTTCTGTTAATCACTTATGTGGCAATCAGTTAGCTATCAAAGTAATTTTTAAATATGATTAGGTAAATGTAAAAAAGTAAACACATAAACGGATGTCTTTATAATAGTTAGGAAGTTAATGATTGAAATCATAGCCATTTATTTTGTGTGACTACTAAGAATATTCCAGCCATATTTATTCTTGTCCATAGAAAACTTATTAAGCACTAAACCCCTATTAAATCTGCCCATTGTCAATAGGTGTACGCCTTTCGGCGTAATCAACTTCACAAACTAAATTTAGTGAGAGTAGTAAAGTAACGTAACGTTTATGTAATTTTGTTTGGAAATTTGTTTATAATCATATCACACTGTGTAATGTAGAATGGTGGTTGTGTGTAATTTCTCAACAAAACACATTTTATTCATGATTAGTTATTTGGTTTGTTTTATGAGATGTCTAATTATTTATTGATGTGGCTATCCAATAAATATATAATATAGAGATAGAGATAATATTTTTAATTCGTGGTTACAAGTTTAAAGATATCCAATAAAATAAATATATAATGTAGAGATAGAGATAACATTTTTAATTTGTGTTTACAAATTTAAGGATATTTTTAGATTCTTATTTTCATTTTTCCAATTAGTTGTACATTGATACAGTGGAAAACTATGAACTCTAATATTTGAATCTCAATATGGATTCTAAAACTATGATTAGTTGAAAGATAATGATTTGACATTTTTTATTATTGTTAATACAAAAAATAAAAATAAAAATTATAAAAAATATGTCAAACTTTAATATAAACATTTTTTTTTTTTTTTTATGAAGGTGGAAAAACCTATCATAACGCAGTTGTCAACCAGCAATGAGGACACCCATCACTGACTATTATTCACAAATGTATGTTAACTCATCACCATTCTTCAAGGAAAATACACCACCTAAAATAACCCACTAGTGGTCTATAAGGGGGGGATTTTAACTCCTGCTAGATGTCTTTCGGTCTTAGGTTGTTGCCTTGCTTCCTTACATTTGAGGAAGATGATCTCTTAAGCAATAAAAATTACTTTTAGGTGTTACTCTAGGACCAAAAGGAAATTTCAACCTAGATAGTGTATTCCCCTTTATAGTTTCCCTTTTGGTCATCATTGAGGCTGCCTCTAATGGGGTCACGAACTTCCATGAATGATGTAAGTTGGGACGAAATTTTGTCCACAAGTCGAGCACCTTTTTTTAGCTGGAGCTTTAGTCATGGCATTGAACAGGAGGTCCATTCGCTAGCCAAGAATTCATTGATTGTGCGTATGGTCATAAAGCTTCTGCCACATATAAAAAATGAGTTGAAGATGTTCATCTGAGAGTTGAAGAGGGGAGAGCTGAGCTAGATCCTCCTTCGAATATGCATCCATAGCCGAATCTGAATCCATAGTCATCGATTGGTTCTCCTCCTACCAGCTAGGAGGAATTTCTTCCTCCACAATACATCCACCAGTGCCAAAACCATGAACCTGTGTGTGGACTTTGAGAGGGGCGATTTCAGGATGAAAACTCAACAGAGGAGTATGCTCCTTAGGAGGGGGAGTTTCCTTTTCAATAGGGCAACTACCAAAGTCCATTATAGGATTGGAGGGCGGTGGAAAGGGTTGTTGAGGCAGTTCCAACCAATTTTGGCTTGGTTTGGGAGTGTTTGTGGTAATTAGAGAAAGATCAGAGGGGTCAAGCCTGTTGTGTCTGGATAGGGTGATGTAATATAACAGACCCCTTATCAGGATCCCTACCAATTATGATTTTGGCATCAAGATCAATGATTACTCTAGATTCCCCTTCTATTATTAGACGAGATAGATTGTGGTCTATTTCCATTTGGATCCCTTTGATTAGACCCCATATTTTTCTGAATTATTTGTGTCATATCCTAGATTCTCTTCCATTGGAAAATGAATTTGGCTAGTGTTGTCTCATATAACTGCTCCATAGCCAGAATGCCCTGGATTTCCCTTGGAAGCGTCATAAAAGTTGACTTTGTGAAATCATGGGGGAGGTGGAAGCCATGTGGAGGGACTAGTTGATGAGGGTTTAGGGGATGTTGACTGGGAGGGGAGAGTGGGGGACAAGGAAAAACCCTAGTAGTTAAGAACAAAGGATTCAAAGGGGTCCGTGGGGAAATGTTCTTGGGACCATGAGTGGATTTAAATGGTTTCCTGAATATGCTTTTGAATGGTGGTTCAGAGGTGAGGGGGAGGGAAAGCCTAAGAGTGGAAGATCCTTATATTCCTCTCTTTCCAGAGTTTCCAAATGATGAATATAGGAAGAAGTTTCCATATTCTATTGAGGATGGGACTTTTGTAGGAGCCATATCCCCACGTTTTGATTGTGTTAATGATGTTATTTATTTTCCTTATGGTTCTTTTCATGCTTTGGGTAGCCTGGTTCCATATTAGCTCACTGAGTGGGCAATGATTAAGAAGGTGATCCATGGTTTCTTCCAATTGTTGGCACAGATAGAAAATTGAGGGGCCTATGAAGCCACGTCGCCTGAGATTGTCCCAAGTTAAGATTTTATTTTGAACCAACAACCAGAGAAAGGTGGAAAGTTTTGGCCAAAATTTTGATTTCGATATTATTTCCCATATGTGTTATTTTTGGATGTTTTGGAAGTTTTCCTGCAAATTGTAGCCTTCTTTGAGTGTGAAATTTATGTTGGGAGTGTACCCCCATCACAAAATATCTGGTTCATGACTTTTGCAGATTCTCCTTTGGTGTGTCATTTCTTTCCAATGTTGTAAATCACAATCTGCTGCAACATGGAGATCTTGGGCTGTCATTTTCCAACTGTGTCAGGGGGGATTGATAGAGGCATCCAACCAAAGACTTCCACTTTGAGGGAGGTAAGATATTGGATGTGATCATGATAATATCTTAGATTGTTCTCAGATTGTAGGGATGGTAGTTGTTGCCAAGAATCCGTCTAGAATAGAGCGCTCTGTCCATTTCGAATTTCCCAAAAAGTGTGTTCTTGTATGAGTGGGTGATTTTTCCAAGCTGCGTTCAAGATCTTTGAGCCTTGTATCTTATCCTGCATCAGTATGAGGTGAGATTGAGGTAGTTCGATGCATATTTGCGCTTCCAAGTTAGGCCTAGAGTTCTGCTGGAGTTTTGAGCTAGGGCCACCAGGTTTTTTGCACCCATTGTGTTGTTGAGTCTGCCTGGATCCCGGAGGCCCAAACCTCCTAGAGATTTAGGCTTGCAAATTTTGTCCCAACTGACAAGAGCCCATTTTTTGTTGGGGTCATGACCATGCCAACGAAAGTTTCTTTGTAGGTTCCTTATTATTTTTATGATTGATTGCGGGGCAGTGAGGGACGAGAATAGATAGGCAGGGATGGACTGTAGCATAGATTTTAGAAGAATGAGTCTCGCAGGGAGTTTGAGGGATAGAAAGGTCCAGTTACTTAGGCGGTTGGAGATTAAGAGGAGGAGGGAATCCCAGGAAATATTTCAAGCAGTTGGGTCTGAGAGTGGGAATCCAAAGTATTAAAAAGGTAGGGAGCAGATTGGAATATTCAACAGACGTGAAATGTGTTGCTGGATGGTCATGGACGTGTTGAAAAAGAAGAGTTGGTATTTGTCCAAGTTAAAGGAGGTCCCATAGGATTCAATGAAATCATTAAGAATAGATCTTAGTTTGTTGGCTTCTTAAGCAGTGGGGGTGTTCAAGAGAATTGTGTCATCCATAAATTGGCTATGAGAGGTCGTTGGTTGTAGTCGATGTAGATGGAGTCCTTGTAGTGATCCATTTTGGATAGATTCCTTGATACAACGACCTAGACCTTCAGCCATGATGACAAATAAAAAGGGGGAGAGCGGGTCTCCTTGTCTTATGCCTCTTGTAGAGGAGAAGGGTTACGAGGGAACTCCATTGATAAGAATTGAGAAAAAGGCAGAGGACATAAGATTCATTATCCAGGAGATCCATTCCTTACTGAAGTCGAAATCTTCCAGAAGGGCTCTCATATAATGCCAACTTAATCTATCAAAAGATTTTGAGATATCCAATTTGAGTAGCATACCTGGGGTGCGAGTGTTTTTGAGTGAGTGGATGATTTCGTGGACCAGGATGATGCTTTCCATGATTCTCCTTCCTTCTACATAGCCTAATTGTTCTTTGGAGATGATGAAAGGGAGAATAGGATTTAATCTCAAAGCAATGACTTTGGAGATGATTTTGTAGATCACATTCCATAGCGCTATTGGTTTGAAGTTCTTTGGATTGGTGACCCTCTCTTCCTTTGGTATTAAGGTGAGAAAGGTGGAATTTAGCACTGGGAGGAATTTTCCCGAGGTACATGATTCCTCAACTAACTTCCACACCTCTTCTCAGAGCATTGGCCAAAAGTAGTGGAAGAATTTTGTGGTGAAGCCATCTAAAACTAGAGCTTTTCCCTTGGGAAGATCCTGTATTTCTTGATCCACTTCAACTTGCATTATGGGCTGCATGAGAGCTGCATTCGGTTATGGGGAGATTAAGGTTGAGATATTTTGAATGACCCTATCAATTGTCGAAGTCCAATCTATGGGGGGCTCAAAAAGTAGATCCTTGTAGAAGTCAACTAGCTCATTTGTTATTTCCTTGTGGGTTAGGATGGTGTTACCTTGGTTGTCTTCCAGCTTTGTGATGTGGTTGATGAAGCGTCTATGGGTCATGGACTGGTGGAATAATTTGGAATTTTTCTCACCTTCCTTGAGTGTAACACCCTTTTCCCCCCAGTCTGTAAAAATAACTATATTGGCCAAGAACTATGGCAAACTCAAAGATGTGAATGTTTGATTTGACGAACCTTTGTATAAAAGGTCGATGAATGTAAATTATGTTATGATTATGTGTTGCATGACTATTGGGAGGGGGGATGTGCTAAAAGAGACCACGATGGATAATTAGAGGTGGTGGAAGGGACCTAGAATGGTTGTGTTAACTTCCACCGAACCAATACCATACTGGTTTTTACCTGCTCAAAGACCAAAGCAACTCTCTAACCCTGGAATGAATTACCTGCCAGGATGGTAGGTGGGGAGGCTCCTCAAGAGTTAATGAGGGGATGGGGGAGAACTACCCATCTGTAGAATCTATTAGACATGACCACGGATGGGGGAATTCACGCCACATGCAATTTTGCAGAAAAAGGAAAGAAAGTAAGTGTGGGGAACAGAGGAGAGAAAACGCGCGACAGGGATTGCGAAAGAAAAACTAGAGGAACTCTAGAAATACGGGGGAGTTCTGAACATAGGAGAAGGAGAGTAACCTTCATCCTTGACTTTCGTTGAGCTGGAAGTAGGAGATTGAATCTCAAGCATCGTGGTCTAGCTTGGGGGTGGCTAGTGGTAAATTCATTTGGAGTCACTGAGCCTACGGTTGGGTGGAAATGAGCACCCCTCTCAGTAGTCGCATCACGTCTAGTGTTTTCTGATAAGTGTTATGTCTTGTATTTTGAATTGAATATCATGAACGCATGCTCATGTTTATTCGCTCATAAATGGTTTCTATATAGAAGTGTTTGCCTTGTGTTTTGATTGGAAATAATGGATGCATACTTATACTTATATAACCATAATTGGTTTATGTATAGAATGAATAAGTTAGAATACGAGTCTGTTACCTTGAGATTTGTCCCATCTACTTAACTCACGCTATGTCTTGGTTTGATTTCCCGAAGGCACCTCCTCCCAGAAAGATTCCTCGCATTCCATAGCCGAAGTGAGTTCTTTGAAAAGACTACCGTTATAGTAATCCCACGAGTTTACCTTACCCCTGTCATAGAGTTTATAGCTTAACGAATTAGGAAGGATTTTCAGTCAGGTCACCAAGCCTAGGGATAATTACCCAAGAACCCTCTAAAGGATCATGTGATCTGAGTCTGAAAACCTTGTACAAGAAAGAGTAGTTCTCTCAAGTTTCAAAGTTGTGGGAGTTCGAAGCTCCGAGAGGTTGAATCTCGTGATTCAAGCTCAAAAAGGACAGCGAGTCCAGTTATCTAAAGAGAATACCCCATCATTTGGTAGATGAACGGTCGAAATCCTTTCAGAAATACCCCAGATCGGTCAAGATCGACGGATCTAGAGGAGGAGCGTAGGCGTTGACACCTCGACCTCTTCAGCCTTCGCAAGTAGCGATGGGATCCAGGACCATAGATCCAAGGATCTGTCGGAGCTCTATTGACCGTCGATCTTAACCTTTGCATAGGCAGGAGAGTGGACTCAACAAATGTCTTGAAAATCTCGAAGTATTCAAAACCATCCATCGGCACAGGACACATGGCAGTCAAGTATCATTTCACTGACTCGCAACTTGGAGTGGTCAAAGGGTAGGACTGCATGAACTCACGATTCGTGAAATCGTGATGTGATCATGGTCGTTGATCCATGAATGATATGGACCATCGATTTAGCATGAATAAGTTTCGGTGTTTCGGCACACGGGAAACCAAAGGGCAAGACCCCTCGTTTTCGCCAGTCGTGGAATCCCGGTATACGAAACCCCAAATCAGTTTAGTGTGAATAAGTTTCGACGTTTTGACACCCAAGGAAACCAAAGGGAAAGACCCCTCATTTTTTCCAGTTGCAAAATCCTAGTATACGAAACCCTGAATCGGTTTACCGTGAATAAGTTTTGGTGTTTCGGCACCCGGGAAACCAAAGGGCAAGACCTGTCATTTTCGCCAGTCGCGAAATCCTGGTATACAAAAACCCGAATCGGTTTAGCGTGAATAAATTTCGACATTTCGGCACCCGACAATCAAAAGGGCAAGACCCCTCATTTTCACAGGTCGCGAAATCCCGGTACATGAAACCCCGACAAGCTATGTGGATGAGCCCTAGGTCACAGGACAGGGTCATGTGGTAAGATGGAGGAGTCCCGAAAGAATCTAGACCATCCATTTGTAGAGGATGCATGGCGAAGATCTAAAGTCACCAGGGTTCTGAAGATTGGGGAAATAGGAGTGAAGACCCCGCCAAAATCCTGAAAGGTAGAATGCTGGGATTTAATCCGGGCCATTGATCAAGTCGATGATCTGGATCGTAGATCTAGATGATACCAGGCTTTTAGGTTTCGGGGATTGAAGGAACAAGGGTTCCTTGCAACAGGAATCTTGAAAGTCGAGTTTTGGTAGCACCATTTGGTGTTAGCGTGTGTTCACTGAGGTGATCGCATGGAGAAGGATAAGGGAAGGGATGGTCTGCGCTAGGCCCTATAGAAATTCGGGGATTCTGTCCCTCAAAGAAAAGACGGAAAATCTAGGTTGTCGTAGTGGGTATGTGACAAATTGGTATCAGAGCATGGTTACAACACTTGGCCTACTTGGGCTCATGGACGAATTGTGCAGAAAATCCATTTGAAGTACTCTTAAAAAAGAGTAACTCTCTATCCTAACCCCCTTTATCAAAATTCGAAGTTAAGAATGAAAATTTCTATTGTGTGTATGCATTTGAAAAATATGAATTATGCACTGATTGTGAATGAATATAATGTTGACTAAGAACAAGTGTTTTTCCTGCACAACAAATAGACCATCAACCGCGGGAAACTGTAGACACATAGAATGGTGACTCCCCATGAAGTGGGGGATGGCTCCCACAATAGAGATGGAGAGTCTGACGAAAGGAGGGTGGTAGAGACCCCTCCAAATCTAGCTGAGACTATGAGGAGCCTCATGGTCGAACTACAGAGCTGCAAGGCCGACAATGAGAGGTTTATAAAAGAGTAAGAGAAGCAAATAGAAATTAATGTGGTCTTGCTGCAGAGTTTATCCGACATACAAAGACAATTGCAGCATGGACTTGACACTAGTCACACGGACTGACGACAGACAAAGAAAAGTCGAAGTCCACCTGAGATACAGAAACATGGTCTTTTAAGTGGCCACACTGGGAAGAGCACCTCGAGAAAGGTCCACCCCAAAGATAAGGGACAAGCATCGAACGATTCCTCTGGAGAGGAAACTGGTGACTCGGAGGGATCTTCTAGTAGCAGAATTACTTCTTATTCCCGAAGAAAACGGATGAATCGAAATCATTCCAAAAATCATAATCTCAAAGAATTCAAGAAGACCAAACCACCCTCTTTCGATGGTGAAATAAATAAGGGAGAGGAAGAGGAGGCCTGGCTGCTTGGACTAAAGAAGTATTTCAGAGTCCATGACTTCTTAGAAAAATTGAAGGCTCGAGTAGCCACTTTCAACTTGAATGGGAAGGCTTCCATTTGGTGGAAAGACCTTAAGAACGTAAAAGGGATTCACGAAGAAGACCTATCTTGGGAACGGTTTGAGAAATACTTCAGGAAGAAGTATCTGTCGGAAAAGTATTTCGATGAAAAGACTAAAGAATTCTATGAACTCAAGCTGGGGAAACGCACCATAGAGGAATATGTCAGCAGATTCCTTGATTTGTTGAGGTACGTACCCTATATAAAAGCAGAAAAGGCAAAGGTGCAACGATTCATCAGTGGACTACCTAAGGACTATCAGAACAAGATTGAGTTTGACGAGCCAAAGACCCTAGAAGACAATATCCAAAAGGCAAGATATTGTTATGAACAGCTTGGGCATCAAACAGAACCTCGTGAAGGCTGGAAGCAGAAGAATAGTTCAAGATTCCAGAAAAGGGGGTTTAAATCCCCAAGATATAAAAACTATAAAAAGGACTCAAGGATGAGCTTCCCAACCCAAAGTGTACACCAGAAAAATTTCCCCTCCCAGAGTGGTAATAAACCTTTTGGATCTACCCCAGGAAAGATTGATAACCGAAAGAGAGAACCCTTGAAATGTTGGGGTTGTGGAGAAGAACATTTATTGAGGGACTGCCCGCATCGACAACAGAAAAATCAGAGAATTTACAACATTCAAGAAGCTACCACCGTCAATGACGTGGCCAGGAGTATGCTGCAAATTTATGCACCCGTGGATAATAAACAAGCTGACCACCAAGCTTCAGTGGTGGATATGGAAGGTATGATCACCAACCATCTAGTGTCTATTCTAATTGACCCTAGTTCAAATTTGAGTTATATAGCTCCTAAGGTTGTTGATAAGTGTAAATTACAGCCATATAAACATGCCAAGTCATGGTTGGTACAGTTAATCACTGGCACCAAAAGAAAGGTAGCAGAGGTCATACCAGCTTGCCAATTCACTATGGGTGAATTCCCCACCCAAGAAACCCTTAACATACTACCCCTAGGATCGTATGACCTGTTTATCTAGAGCTGGCCGCCATAGTGCATGCCTTGAAAATGTGGAGGCATTACCTCTTGGGAAGGAAATTTGTACTCATGACATACCACTGTGGATTGCGACATCTATTTGACCAACCAAAACTCAATGCTAGACAAGCTAGGTGGATGTCCCTTCTTAGTGAGTTTGATTTCGAAATCAAACATATCAAGGGAAAGGAAAATAAGGTGGTCGATGCCCTTAGCAGAAGTATGAAAATAATTCATCTGGCAGTGCTGAGCACCTGCGAGACCAATTTCAGGGAAAGAGTTAAGAATGCACAAGAAACAGACACATTCTTCCAGATCGTGACCTTGTACCTGGAGCAAGAACCCACAAGGATAAAGTACGAAGGCTACCAGATGATAGATGGAGGTCTGCTAACTTACAAAAACAGATTGTATATTCTAGATTGTGATGACTTGAAGAGGTTCATAATGGATGAACTACATAAAAGACTGTATACTGGTCATCCAAGATACCAGAAGATGATCACGACCACCATGAAACAATTCTATTAGCCTAGATTAAAGAAAGACATAGCTGAGTACTTAGCCAAATGCATAGAATGCCAACAGGTTAAAGCAGAACACCGACACCCAGCATGATTATTACAACCTCTACCAATCCCGGAATGGAAATGGGAAACCATCTCCATGAATTTCATCACCGGATTACCAACCTCGACCAAACAGAATGACGCCATCATGGTAGTGATGGATAAATTGAGCAAGTCCGCTCATTTTATCCCCGTCAAGTCGACTTGCAAGGCAATAGACATCGCCAATGTATTCATGAAGGAGATATTCAGACTACATGGTATGCCTAAAGAGATTGTGTCTGACAGAGACACGAAATTTGCTTCCAACTTTTGGAAATCCTTGATGGTTGGTCTGGAGACAAAATTATTGTTTATCACAGCCTATCATCCTCAAACCGATGGACAGACAGAAAGAGTGAACCAAATATTAGAAGATATGGTAAGGATGCATGTAATGCATCAACCCAAAAAGTGGGAAGATTACTTGCCACTGGTGGAATTTGCCTACAACAATGGCTACCAAGAATCCCTGAAGACGAGTCCTTTTGAAGTCCTCTACGGTAGTGTTGGTTGTGGAGCCTGATTATCTTCCTGATTTAGAGGTGTTTTACTTTCGGCTGTGTTTATACCCCATGAAGTATTTACACCCCAGAAGTATGTACACTCTTCCATGAGGGGGAGTGCAGAGTGGGGGTACCCCCTCTGCGGGGTCTGGGGAGGCTATCCCCTCGACTGGGGGGTCTGGGGGCAAGTGGGCCCCTAGAGGGGGTTCGGGGGCGAAGCCCCTGAAGAAAAAATTGCCTTGTAAAATTATATTGTAATTTCATTGTAAATCTGGACCGTTCATTATAAGGTTGCAAATCTAACGATAGAGATTATGTTAGGGTTTTTTTCCCTAGAAGGCAACCCTCTTTTATGAGGGAAATATATTGTGCCTATGTATGTTGGTGGGTATTGTATTCTGAGAGAGGAGACTGTGAGAGAAAGAAGAGGAAGTTACAACGGGTTTTTTTGCAGGTTGTATCCCTTCATTTTACTAGATAATAATAAAGCAAGGACCTGATAATTTCTTTGGTGGACGTAGCCCACACTGGGTGAACCACGTAAATCTGTGTCTCTCTTGTATTGTGTATCTTCTGTGTTTTGTTTCCGCATTTGTTTTATTTTATTGCTCTGCGGGCCTATTTTTCTAACAACTGGTATCAGAGCGTAAGGTAACTCACAGGAAAAGAGGGTTCCTGGTTCGAGTGGGAGCAATGTCGGAAGATGGAAAGTTTAGGGTCGAGAAATTTAACGGCCAAAACTACCAATTATGGAAGATGC
>ML784416.1:306358-334079 GCA_009831015.1 Picea engelmannii
GGGTATGAGGTCAAAGGGAAGGAGAATTTGGTATGCAGGTTGAAGAAGAGCTTATATGGCCTAAAGCAAGCTCCAAGGCAGTGGTATCTGAAGTTTGACAGGTTTATGACAGAACAGGGTTATAATAGATGTCATTCTGATCAGTGTGTTTATTTTAAAAGGCTAGAAAATGGAAGCTATATTATCTTGCTATTGTATGTAGATGACATGGTTGTTGCAGGGTCTAATATGTAGGATATAAATGTGCTCAAGAAGAAATTAGCCAATTCATTTGCGATGAAGGATTTGGGTGCTGCAAAGAAAATCCTTGGTATGAGAATAACAAGAGACAGGAAAAATCGCAAACTGACATTGTCTCAGGGTGAGTACACAGAGAAGATGTTGGAGAGGTTTAGAATGCAGAATGCAAAACTAGTTAGTACACCTTTGGCCAACCATTTCAAATTAACTAAGGAAATGTGTCCCAAGACATAGGAGGAGATAGAATACATGTCCAGGGTCCCATATTCATCAGTAGTTGGCAGCTTGATGTATGCAATGGTTTTCACAAGACTAGATATTTCACATGCAGTGGGAGTTGTGAGCAGGTATATGAACAATCCAGGTAAAAAAGGTTGGGAGGCAGTAAAGTGGATTCTCAGGTATTTGAGAGGTACTACTACACATGAATTATGTTTTGGAGGTTCATACCCTTTTCTATAGGGATATGTTGATTCAGATATGGCAGGTGATAAAGATAGCAGGAGGAGCACCACAGGGTATATTTTTACTATAGGTGGAACAACAATAAGTTGGATTTCGAAACTGCAAAAGGTTGTTGCACTTTCAACAACAGAGGCAGAGTATGTTGCTGCTATAGAGGCTGGTAAAGAACTGATTTGGTTACAAAGGTTTATGGAGGAATTGGGAAAGAAGCAGGAGAACAACAGGTTGTACTGTGACAGTCAGAGTGTCATTCACCTTGCAAAGAACTTAGCCTTCCATTCGAAGACTAAGCATATATAGTTGAGGTACCACTTCATATGATCCTCCTTGGAAGATGGAAAATTGAAGCTGGAAAAGATACACACTAGCCAGAATCCTGCAGACATGTTAACAAAGGCAGTAACCAGGGAGAAACTGAGTTCCTGCTCAGTTTCAGTTGGTCTTCAAGAATGAAGATGAAGATGAGAAATCTGCCAGGTCCAAGAAGGTTCAGAGTCCAACATATACAGCAGCGGTGGAGTTGTTGAGATCGGTCTCAAAGTGGGAGAAAGTTGGTTATGGAGCCTGATTATCTTCCTAATTTAGAGGTCTTTTACTTTCAGCCATGTTTATACCCCATGAAGTATTTACACCCCAGAAGTATGTACACTCTTCCACTCGGGGGAGTGTAGAGGGGGTACCCCCTCTACAGGGTTCGGGGGGGCTATCCCCCTGGTTGGGGGGTCTGGGGGCAAGTGGGGGTTTAGGTGCGAAGCCCCCGAAGAAAAAATTGCCTTGCAAAAGTATATTGTAATTTCATTGTAAATCTGGACCGTTCATTATAAGGTCACAGATCTAACGATAGAGATTATGTTAGGGTTTTTTTCCCTAGAAGGCAACCCTCTTTTATGAGGGAAATGTATTGCGGCTATGTATGTTGGTGGGTATTGTATTCTGAGAGAGGAGACTATGAGAGAAAGAAGAGGAAGTTACAACGGGTTTTGTTGTAGGTTGTATCCCTTCATTTTGTTGGATAATAATAAAGCAAGGACGTGGCAATTTCTTTGGTGGACGTAGCCCACACTGGGTGAACCACATAAATCCATGTCTCTCTTGTATTGTGTATCTTCTGTGTTTTGTTTCCGCATTTGTTTTATTTTATTGCTCTGCGGTCCTATTTTTCTAACAGGTAGGCCATGCAACACTCTAGTCAGTTGGAGTAATCCCATAAACATAATTATTATTGGACCCAACATGTTGAAAGAAATGGAACAGTAAGTGATTCAGATAAAACAAAATCTAAAGGTCGCTCAAAATAGACATAAAAGTTACGCCGAACGAAAGAGAACTCCAAGAGAATTCAAGACAGGAGACCACGTATATCTCAGAGTTAGGCCCAGGAAGAGTTCCCTGAGGATGGGAGCTTCTGCCAAGTTGGCACCTCAATATTGTGGACCCTTTGAAATTCTAGATAGAGTGGGACCTGTAGCCTATAGGCTAGGACTTCCTCCCACAATAAAAGCACATAATGTTTTCCATGTTTCATTATTGAAGAAATATATACACGATTCTAATCATATAATTAACTGGTCTGTGATCTAGGTTGAACCGGAGGGAGAATTCCTGCTAGAACCTCAATGCATATTGGACAGAAAGGAAACCCCACTCAGGAACCAAAACATTGCATAGGTCAAGGTGCAGTGGAAACATTTTGGCCCAGATGAGGCTACATGGGAAATGGAAGATGCCATGAAACAGGCATATCTGATTTTGTTTACTTCTGTACATACACATCATATTGATAGATAGAACATTGAGGATGATGTTCCTTTAAGGGGGAGGGAATTGTAACACCCTGTTTCCCCTAGTCTGTAAAAATAACTATATTGGCCAAGAACTATGGCAAACTCAAAGATGTGAATGTTTGATTTGACAGACCTTTGTATAAAAGGTCGATGAATGTAAATTATGTTATGATTATGTGTTGCATGACTACTGGGAGGGGGGATGTGCTAAAAGAGACCATGATGGCTAATGAGAGGTGGTGGAAGGGACCTGGAATGGTTGCGTTAACTTCCCCTGAACCAATATCGTACTGGTTTTTACTTGCTCAAAGACCAAAGCAACTCTCTAACCCTGGAATGATGGTAGGTGGGGAGGCTCCTCAAGAGTTAATGAGGGGATAGGGGTGAACCGCCCATCTGCAGAAGCTCTCAGACCTGACCACGAACAGGGGAATTCACGCCACATGCAATCTTGCAGAAAAAGGCAAGAAAGGAAGTGTTGGGAACAAAGGAGAGAAAACGCGCGACGGGGATCGCAGAGGAAACACCAGAGGAACTCTAGAAATACGGGGGAGTTCTGAACAGAGGAGAAGGAGAGTAACCTTCATCCTTGACTTCCATTGATCTGGAAGTAGAATACTGAATCTCAAGCATCATGGTCTAGCTCGGGGGTGGCTAGTGGTAAATCCATATGGAGTCACGAAGTCTACGGTTGGGTGGAAACGAGCACCCCTCTCAGCAGTCACGTCACGTCTGGTGTTTTCTGATAAGTGTTATGTCTTGTATTTTGAATTGAATATCACAAACACATACTCATGTTTATACGCTCATAAATGGTTTCTGTATAGAAGTGTTAGCCTTGTGTTTTGATTGGAAATAATGGATGCATGCTTATACTTATATAACCATAATCAGTTTATGTATAGAATGAATAAGTCAGAATATGAGTCTGTTCCCTTGAGATTTGTCCCATCTACTTGACTCACGCTATGTCCTGGTTTGATTTCCCAAAGGCACCTCCTCCCGGGAAGTTTCCTCGCATTCCAGAGTCGGAGTGAGTTCCTTGAAAAGACTACCATTATAGTAAACCCACGAGTTTACCTTACCCCTGTCACAGAGTTCATAGCTCAATGAATTAGGAAGGATTTTCAGTCAGGTCACCAAGCCTAGGGATAATTACCCAAGAACCCTCTAAAGGATCATGTGATCTGAGTTTGGAAACCTTATACAAGAAAGAGTAGTTCTCTCAGGTTTCGAAGTCGTGCGAGTTCAAAGCTCCGAGAGGTTGAATCTCGTGATTGAAGCTCAGAAAGGACAGCGAGTCAAGTTATCGAAAGAGAATACCCCATCATTTGGTAGACGAACGGTCAGAATCCTTTCATAAATACCCCAGATCGGTCAAGACCGACGGATCTAGAGGAGGAGCACAGGCGTTAACACGTCGACCCCTTCAGCCTTCGCAAGTAGCGATGGGATTCAGGACCGTGGATCCAAGGATCTATTAGAGCTCTATTGACTGTCGATCTTAACCTTTGCATAGGAAGGAGAGTGGACTCGAAAAATGTCCTGAAAGTCTTGAAGTATTCGGAACCGTCCATCAGCATAGGACACATGGCAGTCAGGTAGCATTTCGTTGACTCGTGACTTGGAGTGGTCAAAGGGTAGGACTGCATGAACTCACAATTCAGGAAATCGTGACGTGATCGTGGTCGTTGATCCATGAGTGATCTGGACCATCGGTTTAGCGTGAATAAGTTTCGGCGTTTTGGCACCCAGGAAACCAAAGGGCAAGACCCCTCATTTCACCAGTCGCGAAATCCCGGTATACGAAACCCTGAACCGGTTTAGCGTGAATAAGTATCGGCGTTTCGACACCCAGGAAATCGAAGGGCAAGACCCCTCATTTTCTCTAGTCGTGAAATCCTGGTATACGAAACACCAAATTGGTTTAGCGTGAATAAGTTTCGGCATTTCGGCACCCGGGGAACCAAATGACAAGACCCCTCGTTTTCGCCAGTCGCGAAATCCCGGTATACGAAACCCCGAATTGGTTTAGCGTGAATAAGTTTCGGCATTTTGGCACCCGGGAAACCAAAGGGCAAGAGCCCTCGTTTTTTCCAATCACAAAATCCCTGTATACGAAACCCTGAATCGGTTTAGCGTGAATAAGTTTCAGTGTTTCAGCACCCGGGAAACCAAAGGGCAAGACCCCTCGTTTTTGCAAGTCGTGAATTCTCGGTACATGAAATCTCGACGCACTCTATGGATGAGCCATAGGTCACAGGACAGGGTGATGTGGTAGGAAGGAGGAGTCCTGAAAGAATTTGGACCGTCCATTTGTAGAGGACACATGGCAAAGATCTAAAGCTGCCAGGGTTTTGGAGATCGGGGAAATAGGAGTGAAGACCCCGCCAAAATTCTGAAGGGTAGAATGCCAGGATTTAATCTGATCCGTTGATCAAGTCGACGATCTCGACCATAGATCCGGATGATACCGCGCTTTCAGTTTTCGGGGATTGAAGGAACAAGGGTTCCCTGCAACAGGAATCTCAAAAGTCGAGTTCCAGTAGCGCCATTTGGTGTTAGCGTGTGTTCACTGAGGTGATCACATGGAGGAGGATAAGGGAAGGGATGGTCTATGCTAGGCCCCATAGAAATTTGGGGATTCTGTCCCTCGAAGAAAAGATGAAAAATCTAGGTTTCCATAGTGGGTATGTGACATTGAACCATTGAACACGATATTTCTCTCTCCATAAGATTTTCTCCTACTTGTATCTTTCTTCGAGCTGTCTTTTGAGGATGTCTTCCTCTTGTTGTTGGTGGGTGTCTGTATGACCTATTTGAATGCCTCGTTTCTGAATGTCTTCTAGGTTATTTTCGAGTGCTTTTTTCTCTTGAATGATGTTACCAAAGACGTCTTTGTTCCATTGGTGCAAGTAGTGTTTGAATTTTTTTAGCCTTTGCTAGAACCGGTACATTTTGGCACCTTGTTGGGTCTCTGTGTTGGTCCATCATATGCATGATATCTCCTGGAAATCTGGGTAGGTTAACCAAAATTTCTCAAGCCTTAAGGGTTTGAGCTTAGGAGTGGTTATTGTGTCTATCCATAGTTGCATTGGCCAGTGGTACGACACTCATTTTGGGAGGATATTAGCTTCAACAATTGGTCCTTCTAGCATTAGAGTTTCTGAGATTGAGAAGTGGTTTAATTTGCTTGCTATTTCCTGAGGACTGGATTGTCTGTTGGACCAGGTGAAGGTTTTGTTACATGTTTCAATGCCAACCAGTTTGAGACTGTCTATGAGTTCCTAGAGTTTTGTGCTATCATGTTCCGGGCATTTCTTTCCTCCCTTTTTTTCCTCGAGAGTGAGGGTGATGTTTAAGTCTCCTCCAACTATTCAACATTTTTGTCTAACTAGAGAGCCCAGACAAGACAAGCTTTTGAGGAAAAAGTTATTTTCTTGGCAGCTTTGTGGGCCATAAGCATTGCTAATCATTCCATATTTGTCGGAGCCTATAGCCCGGTAGTGAGCGGTCATAGTGTTCGTTGTGGAGAAGGCTTGATCCATTATTACTGTGGCAAGGTTCCAAAGGATGGCTAGTCCTCATGCAACTCCTTTCGAATCTAGATGGAAGAAGTTGCATTGTCGCCAACATTTTTTTAATAGATCCTCCACTATTTTTCCTGCACACTTTGTTTCTTGTAGTAGGAGAATGTATGAGTCTTCAGTTTTTATACAATTTCGGAGAATCCTGTGTTTGGATCTCCCATTCAGGCCTATGATATTCCTGGTGATGATTTTCATCATAAACAGTTGGGTGGGTGGGAGAAGGAGCTTTCCGAGAGATGTTGGATCTGTCCCAAATTGATCATGTAATTCCCTTCCTCCTTTATTAGTTGGTGCACCGATTTTCACCCACATCTTTTGTTTTCCTTGGGGTTCTTCCTGGGATCTGGGTTTGGATCTGCACTGATTCCTAGCTTGGAAGTGGCCCCTGTAGTGGAATCTAGGAAGACCTTGTGGACTTTTCTGAGTTAATCCTCCGGTATAGTTTTGAGATCCTTCTTATTGAGTGCTTCTTCTAGCTTGTCTAGA
Organism: Picea engelmannii; assembly: GCA_009831015.1. Lineage (NCBI taxonomy): Eukaryota > Viridiplantae > Streptophyta > Pinopsida > Pinales > Pinaceae > Picea > Picea engelmannii. Next base: position 312,924 of record ML784416.1, read on the forward strand.
TCAATGTCCGCCAGATCCTGCTCATCCATTTCCATGACAGTGTCTTCTTCCATCACCTGGATTTTTCTTGGGTTCGAGAGGACTTGGGATTTAGGAATGGTGATATGTTTTATGCTTGGTTGTTGATGTTGTTTTTCCTTTCTTTTGTTATTTCCTCGATCTGTTGATAGATGGGGGTTTTCTACCTCTTTTTCCTATGGAAGATGGTTGAGGGCATCAAAGGAGTTAGTATTGAAGCTCCTTCGTCCACCACCTTGGTTAGGTTTCTTCTATGTTTTCCTTTTGCGATTTTGGACTTGTGTAAACTCATTCTTCGTTTTCTCCTTTGCTTCTGGTTTGGTTGGATCATTAAGAGGGCAGTCCCTGAAGAGGTTCCCGTGTTCGTGACATTTCTTGCAGCGAAATGGTATGTGTTCATAGTCAATGGTTTGGGCCCATTCCTCATCCTAATATTCTAGGGTTACTGAACCTGGTAAGGCTTTGGAGATGTCCATGTAGACACAGATTCTCGCATAAGATGTGTATTTCCTTTGCTTGGTGGCCTCTGAGGGCTTGACATGTCTGCCAAGATTTTTGTCGATACCCATTAGAATTTCCTCTAACCAGAACTCTTGAGGAAAGGAGTGGAGTTAAATCCATACTGGGGAAAATGCAAAATCTTCCTTTTCAGGGTTGAAACGGTCTGTCCAGAAGCATAAGTACAGGATCGCTGAGTTTTAGAAGTATGGTTCACTTTCAAATATGCGGTCCTTGTCTTCCAAGTTGTAGAATATTATTGTGAAGAACCCTTTAGAACTTAGCTGGATATCATAATCTCTTTTCAGAGTCTGTTGGTGACAGAAGTCACTCCTGGATTGCAGCAGGAGAAGAGCCTGATGCCCATCAGTTTTTATGTCACAATAGTTTTAATGGGTGATCAAATGGATAGAGACTCAGGAAGATATCGCTCAAACTCAGGGACTAGGTCCGGCATGTGAGGAACAAAGGAGGTCTTGATCTAACTTCAGTCAGTGGGTTGATTTGAAAATGAGCAGGTTGAAGACTTGGTGAGGGGAGTGGACAAACTACCTCAGGCAACAGGCCTTTCAGTAATTTGTACAAGAAAAACTCTGAATGCGAGATCCTCTGGTTTAGAGCTTCGAGAAACTAAAATGGGGGACTTGACTGGATTCTCCAATTCCAAGTCGTTCAGCGCTAAGAAAATCACAGGGACCGATTAGAAACAATGCAACTGTTACAGTGATCAAATCTACATCATCCTATAACAGTTACAACTCGACTGGATTCTCCAATTCCGAGCCATTCTAATACAGTGTAAACAAAGACGTGAAAGAAACTGACATTCATAAGACAAGAAGTCTCAAGAGTCCACACATAACCAGGAAAACAATGCTTCATTAAAGCTTTGCAACGAGGAGCCTTGCTCAACATTGATCCCTTACAAAATACAAAGACTAAGTTTATATACTCAGAGAAAAATCACCTAATCAGAGGCGTGCTTGGTCACCCAAGGCTTGGTGTCCCCTCAACCAAATTCAGACGGATATTTTTTGTCAGATGCCACCTTAACTGTGCATGGCTTCTACAAGGGAAGTAGCTAAGCCATTAAGCACTGAGCTAGTGTGTGCAGAACTCCTCCGGCTGGTCGAGGACTCAGCATGGCGTCTTTTGGAAAAACGGGTACACAAGACCCTCTCAAGCAGACCGCTTGCCAGATTATCTACACCTTACACTTAATGCCCACCACCCCTCCTCACCTTCATTTACTCCAAGCGAAAACCAGGCTCGAGTTTGAATCAGATGGTGCATGGAGATCACAATGATCCTTTCAGCGACTAGACTCGACGCCTTCGGCCTCTTTTGCACAGCTCCTTTTTTTCCCAAGTGACCACGGGCTATGACCCTGTGTTTATTCCCAAAGCACTTTTGGCGTTCGCGAATGGAAGGAGTTAATCCTTGCTTATTCACAGTTGTGATGAGAGAAATGCCGAGATGGCTTGATTGGGCACCACGCGTCCCTCTCAGATCTGACGGTCCTGAACTTACTCGGTGATGTTGTGGGCCCAGGTCCTGGACACTCCCGGCACCTCGCGCATCGAAAATATGATGGATTTGTTCCTTGCGCTTCGAAGTCGTGATGGGTGAAAAGGTGGGGAGCCTAATCGCGCGCTAGGTGGCTCCTATGGATGAATGACTGAGGCTGCTTCGCGATACTGCGTGCCCGACTCTGGGCGCTTTCGACATTTCATGGTTTGGGGTTTCGAGATGTGAGATGACGAGGGACTTTCACCTTTCGAACTCCCGAATGCCGATATGCCGACTAGATCTTGCACTATGTGTCGCTGGATCAGACGACCTAGATTTAGTCTTGAAATATAGTCGCTTTCTCTGGCACTATATATTGGTTAACTTGGTATCCCTGAAATCCTGATGACTGTTGATTTGTTCTTATGGATGAATCTGGGCCATTGACAACGTAATTTCACCTGCCCACTTGATTGGAAGCCTTAAAACGAGATTTTTCCACGCTACGCTCGGGCGCTTCTCGTGCAACTTGCAGACCCGAATACTCTTGTGCCTAGGACAAGAAATGTTGCTAACATTAGGCTCCATGGGGGATAGAGTCATCCCTGCGATGCTCTAAGGACTCTTTTTGCAGATCTAGTGCCTTGCTATTGGGCTATGGAGTCATTTATTAAGCCGAAAACAGAAAACAGAAAACAATATTTACAAAACAAAAGAAGCCACCTGCGGCTTACAAAAAACATTTTTTTAAGAAATGCCCATTTACTGGGCCATCAAAAACTTCTTCACCTCCCAAATCCTGCAACCTGTAAGTGTTGTTTGAAAATACCTCAGAGATCTTGAGAGGCCCAAACCAGAGGGCATCAAACTTACTGTGTTTGCCCCTATCCTGCCTGGGTGCATCCCATTTGAGCACCAGATCACCCAGCTCGAAAACTTTCTTTTTTCTTTTCCTATCAAAGGTTTGCTTGATCTTCTGCTGATGATGGTAGGCCCTGTTCATGGCCTGTTCCCTGATCTGTTGTACTTCCACCATCTGATGAATTCTTCTAATCATATGGTCAGGCTCTCCTTCAAGGTCCTGGAGAAATTTTGCCACAGATAAAGCGAGCTGAGTAGGGAAAATAGCCTCTGTCCCATAAACAAGTTGGAAAGGTGAGATTCCCAGGTACTTCTTTGTTGTCACCCGGTTGGCCCATAGAGAAAACTTGAGCTTTGAATCCCAGGCCCTTTTATTGTCTTCCAACAATTTTTTAATGATTTTTTAATACTCTGCCAGTCCATTTTCTTGAGGATAATAGGGAGTAGAGTGGATCAATGAAATCTCAAACTGTTCATAGAACTTAACCAAAGGCTCAGACCTGAAAGAGGCAGCATTGTCGGTGACAATTTTGCTGGGACAGCCAAATCTGGCTATGATATCCTCCAGGAAGCTGATAATTACTTTGTGAGAAGTACTCCTAGTAGGGGTAGCTTCTATCCACTTGGTGAAATAGTTTGTCGCAGTCAGGATCCATCTATGTTGACCACTTGAGGGAGGATGAATTTCTCCAATGAAGTCCAAACCCCACTGCTGAAAAGGTGCTGAAGCTACTATAGGCTTTAATGGAAGTGATTTGAGCTGTTGTTTTCCTGAGAAATTTTGGCATTTGATGCAAGCTCTGATTTGTCTGTAGACATCAGCGAATAAGGTAGGCCATAAATATCCAGCCCTGAGGATCTTATGAGTTGTGGTTTTCCAGAATTGATGTCCCCCGCAAAGAACGTTATGGAAATCAATTATAACCTTCTGGGATTCTTGTGGGTCTAGGCATCTTAAAAATACCCCTAGAGGGTCTTTCCAATACAAGGCTTGATCAATGAGGCAATATCTGACCGCCTTGAGCTTTAAAGCTCTCGCCTTGCTTTTTCCCATTCCATTAGGAGGCTTCAATTCTTGTAGAAAGTACAAGATGTCCTTGTACCAGGTGCATGCTGTTAGTGATAAGGCACCCCGAGAATTCTTATTGAATGACTCAGCTTGTGGAACTTTTGAACAGGCATTGATGTATCTAATCCCCAAGGCTTTGCAATTGGATTCAGCCAGCAGCTTGGCTAAACCCTGCCCCTTTATCAACTTGGTGGGCTTAATCTCCAGGTCAAACTCTAGGATCTTGGCAATCCACTTCCCTCTTTTCCCATCTATGTCGGGCTGTACAAGGATGTCCTTCACAGAGGCTGAAGGAACGTATGCTATCACTTTTGAGTGCAGGACATAGATTCTGAAAGCTTTGAGGGATTTCACTAAGGCATAAGCCTAATTTTCCATGATTTCATACCTAATGTCTGCATCTCTTAATGCCTTGCTAAAGAAGGCAATGGGTTGTTCTCGCCTTTCCTCATTTTTCTGCAACAAGACCACTACTACTGTATCAAAAGAAGCAAAAGAGAAAATTAGGAACTCTTTGGAATAGTCAGGACTAATCAGCACAGGTGCCTCAATCAATGCCCTTTTTATTTGGATAAAATATTCCTTGGGTTTAGCGGTCCATTTCACTTCATTTCCCTTCCTGAGCATGGCTGTGATATGTTTCACCAACTCAGCAAAGTTTGAGACGAATCTCCTCAAGAAATTAATCTTCCCTAAAAAGGCTTGAACCTCCTTCTTGGACCTAGGAAGTGACAGGGTTTGAATTGCCTCTACCCTGCTAGGATCAATCCTCACTCCTTCTTCTGATACTATATGGCCTAATAGCTTCCCCTCCTTCATAGAAAACAAAGATTTTCTAGGATTTAAGGATAGGCCAAACCTCCGACACTTCAAAAAAAAATTTCTCAAATGACGGAAGTGCTCTCTGTCAGACCTGGAGAAGACTGTTATGTCATTCAGATAGATCACCACAAACTTATCTTTCTCCCCGACGAAAGCTATGTCCATGGCTCGCTGAAATGTTACCCCTGCATTCATCAATCCAAAAGGCATTTTGGCATACATGAATGTGCCCCAAGGAGTGGTGAAGGTTGTTTTTTCTCTGTCCTCAGGTATGATTGATATCTGATTATAGCTAGAAAAGCCATCAATCATGGATATCCTAGACGCACCTGTTACCCTCTGCAGTATTTGTTCCATATTGGGAAGGGGGTAATTGTCTTTCCTTGAGCTCCTGTTCAGGTTCCTGAAATCAACACAGAGTCTAATTTCTCCACTTTTCTTCCTTACTGGGACCAAATTGGCCAACCATTCGGAATATCTCAAGGGGACGATGATTTGGGCATCTAGCAATTTCTTCACTTCTTTCTCCATGACAGGTAGCAACATGGGATTTATCTGTCTCAGCTTCTGCCTGAATGGCTTAGCCTCTTTTTTCAGTGGGATCTTGTGCTCAATGACAGATGTGTCATAAGTCTTGAGGTCTTCATAGGCCCATGCAAACACGTCAGCGAACTCCTTTAATAATTCAGTATATTCCTCCCTCTGTTCACTGGTTAGGCTTATTGATAATTTGATAAACTTAGGCTCCTCCTGTGTGCCAATATTGCACTCGGCTGTATCAACATCTTTATTTGGAACACCACCCTTTACTACCACATCATTCTTGTCGTCTTTCTAAAAGGACTAGTCCCCTTGGAATGTGATTGCTAGGCAGCTGAATAATCTGGTGATTAACAATTTTATTCAAGAATACCTTAGAGGGAGGGTCACCTTCAGGATCAGGATCATGATCGATTTGCAATGCCAAAAACTCATCGACGGACTGAAGAAATTTTTTGATTTCAATATCATCCTCGAATACCTCCCAATGCTTTACATTGTTCAAGATGGATGGCCTGTATCTTATTTCGACCTCAGCATGGATCTTTGGCGGCAGAGGGATCCTGAACAGACTGGCCGAGACCGCTAAGGAGTCGGCCGAGGTATTTTCCTCCCTTGGGACAAAAGTAATGTTGAAAGATGAGAAGAAATTATCAATCAGGTCCCATATCTCATTTCTGTAACTCCTGAGCCGAGGATGCTTGGCTTGATAAACGTTCATGACCTGCTGGATTATCAATTCTGCATCTCCGAACACTGACACCTCTTTAATTCCCATTTCTTTTGCAGCCCTCATACCCAGAACAAGAGCTTCATATTCCGCCACATTGTTGGTAGTTTAAAATTCCAACTTGTATGATAGGGATATGGTCTCTTGACAGGGCGATATGAAAATCACTCCAGCGCCTACGCCTATACTGGAGGAAGCTCCATCAAAGAACATATTCCAAATAGAGGTGGTTGGGGGAGGCATCTGCTAATTAAGAATGGGCTTCTTTCTTATCTGTAAAGGGACCTTAGGGGTTCCAGTGATCTGCAACAAACTGGACCCTAAATCGGTGTCAAGTGCAAAGATGGGGTGATTAGTGGGGTTTGCTTCATCACTGACAATATAGGCTAGCTGGGCTTCTATGTACAACCTTTTGTGTTCCCCTCCAAAGACCGGAATGGTGGCATACGTGAGATCCATATGTAACGTTCCTCCAATTCTTTTAATCCAAGACCTTGACAATGGCATGCCAAACTTAGGGGGGACGTCAGCTACCACAATATCCATGACCACACTCTTCATGGGAAGCTGAAACAAAGAAACCACCAAGTCTTTGATGACTCCTAGACACTGCACTCTCCTTGAATCAAAAGAGTACAAATCATGATAGGCCTTCGTCACTTCCAGTTCCAGCTCCTCCATGACAATATTGGGCATAAGGTTGTGAGAAGCTCCCGAATCCATGAGGCAATTATGCAACACTTTATCATGTATGTTCAAGGATGTGTAGAAGGGAGGGGATGAATCATCTCTATATTCTACCATGGGCCCTAGGACAACTGCTGGCTTTTCATCTTGGAGATTAACTGAGTCGGAGGGAGGCTGGGGGGACTCAGATTGTAGCAGCTTGGAGAGGGACCTTTTGAAGTCTTCGTTTTTAACTAGCTTAGAGAGGGGGACAAGAATTTTGATCCTTTGAATTTCATGCTCAAAATTAAAGGAAGAAATAGGCCTAGGAGTTTCCCTTACCTCAAAGATAGGTTCTTTGACTGCCGGTGAAGCATTATGAGCTTTCTTTTCTTTAGTAGTGGTTGTTGTAGACTTAGTAGGCCTTTCTTCTCTGAGGGGCTAGTCTTGGCTGTCAAAGTCTCCTTCTTTCTTTCTTGACCTAAGATTGTATCTGTTAGAGGTGTAACCGACCTTTTCTCCTTTACCTAACTCATTAATTTGAATGCTCATCAGGGATTCTTCATATGCAGGTTGATTCAAATGGGGAAAAGGAGGAGCTTCTTCAACACAGTGAATCTCGGGGTCAAACTCGTCTATCTCCTCCCCTCCCTCATGAGTAACCAGGTTATTTTGGAGAGGGGTTTGGATCCTTTGATCTTCCCTGTCTTTCTCCTTTGGTTCCCTTGTGAAAGAATGTGGTCCATTGCTATTAGGTCTCCTGAAACCTCTACCATCACCATTCTGGGGATTTCTATACATGGGCTTGCCTTCTAACTCCCATCTCTCCATTCTGGCAGAAAGTGATTTTAGTACTCTAGTTGTCTCATCTTGCTGAAGGGGCAAGGGAGAGGGACTGGATGGGGAAGCTTCAGGCCTCTGTCTGGATATGTTTCTACCAGCAGTGCTCATGAGTCGATCAACAGCCAATATGTTAGATTCTACCTCCATGGCTGCATCCTGCATGTGGGCCAAAGTAGTGGCCCTTCTTTCCCTCAATAGGAGGCAGAAATCGGGGTCAAAGGCGCTAGCATAAGTGATCTTTGCAGAGGCTTCGGAGGGTTTTATCTCAACAGGGATTTTATTGTACATTTTATTGAATCTCTTGGAAAAGTCGGAGACAGACTCCCCTTCTTTTCTCTTCAAAGACCCAAACTCTATCATGTAATACATGAAGTCTTTTTTATCTCCCCACTGTCTCAAAAAGGCACTATCCAAAGCTTCGATCCCATCAATAGATCCAGGAGGCAAGGCCTTGAACCATTTTCTAGCCTCGCCTTGAAGGCTATGGACAAAAATCCTCATCCATACGTCTGCATGCATGATAACATTATCATTTGTAAAACTGTAAAAGGCTTCTAAGTGTTCTTCTGCATTTATGTCCCCCTCGCCTGTAAACATGGGCAACTGCTTAAGGTAACCATCCGTCGGGAGGGCATTGAGAGATTGAGGTAACACGAGGGGAGCATACCTAGCGGCTATAATGGCCTCCATCCTATTCATAGGGGGATTTTCTCCTACCATAGGGATATTACGTGGAGGGGAACTCGGAGGAGAAGGAGCCCGAAAAGGGGATGTTGGGGATGATCTTTTGAGGGGAGTGGGAAACAATAGGGGATTAAGGGAGAAGGCTAGCGAGCTTAAGCCGATGGATGCTTCTCTTTGTGCAGGAGGGGCAACAGTAACAAAAGGAGGAGCGGTAGAGCTAGGAGTGGGGAAATATTCAGTGATCCTGGGTCTACGCCAAGGTACAGCTTCGGGGGAGAGGGGAGTGACAAGGATTTCTCCCTCCAATCCCAGACCAGGGGGGAAACCTCAATAGGAACACTCTCGAAATTCAGGAAACGGGAAACTTTAGAAAGCGGTCTGCTAGGAAACTGAGGAGGAGAGAATGGAGTTCCTACAAAAGGATATGATGGATTACCTGGTTCGGTGGCGACAACTTCTCCTTGAGAGGCCTTTTCTTTTCCAAGAACCACCTCCTGATCAGTTTCAGGTGTAGCTAGAGGCAGTTGTGGATGGGACCGCATGTGCCTGCCTCTGAAAGCCACAATTGATACGGCAGGCTCGCCACAGTGGAGTCATCACAATGGAGTCCCCAGGTCCACAGTAGCAATCTTCAAAGGCTCTGATACCCGATGCACCTTCGGAATCAGAGGCTCAATGTCATTCAATCTCGGGGAAAATTTTCAACTTCGTCCCCGGCAATGGCACCAGAAATGTTGGCGATGGAAGTCACTCCTGGATTGTAGCAGGAGCAGAGCCCGACACCCATCATTTTTTATGTCACGATAGTTTTAATGGGTGATCAAATGGATAGAGACTCGAGAAGATATCGCTCAAACTCAGGGACTAGGTCCAGCATGTGAGGAACAAAGGAGGTCTTGATCTAACTTCAGTCAGTGGGTTGATTTGAAAATGAGCAGGTTGAAGACTTGGTGAGGGGAGTTGACAAACTACCTCAGGCAACAGGCCTTTCAGTAATTTGTAGAAGAAAAACTCTGAATGCGAGATCCTCTGGTTCAGAGCTTCGAAAAACTGAAAGAGGGGACTTGACTGGATTCTCCAATTCCAAGTCGTTCAGCGCTAAGAAAATCACAGGGACCAATTAGAAACAATGCAACTGTTACAGTGATCAAATCTACATCATCCTATAACAGTTACAACTCGACTAGATTCTCCAATTATGAGTCGTTCTAATACAGTGTAAACAAATACGTGAAAGAAACTGACATTCATAAGACAAGAAGTCTCAAGAGTCCACACATAACCAGGAAAACTGTGCTTCATTAAAGCTTTGCAACCGGGAGTCTTTCTCAACCATCGATCCCTTACAAAATACAAAGACTGAGTTTATATACTCAGAGAAAAATTGCCTAATCAGAGGCGTGCTCAGTCACCCAAGGCTTGGTGTCCCCTCAGCCAAATTCAGACGGATATTTTTTGTCAAACGCCACCTTAACTGCGCATGGCTCCTGCAAGGGAAGTAGTTGAGCCATTAAGCACTGAGCTAGCGTGTGCAGACCTCCTCCGGCTGGTCAAGGACTCAGCATGGCTTCTTTTGGAAAAATGGGTACACAAGACCCTCTCGAGCAGACCGCTTGCCAGATTATCTACACCTTACACTTAATGCCTGAGGAGAGTTTTCAACCACCCCTCCTCACCTTCATTTACTCCAAGCGAAAACCAGGCTCGAGGTCAAATCAGATGGTGCATGGAGATCACAATGATCCTTTCGGTGACTAGACTCGACGCCTTCGGCCTCTTTTGCACAGCTCCTTTCTTTCCCAAGTGACCATGGGCTATGACCCTGTGTTTATTCCCAAAGCGCTTTCGGCGTTTGCGAATGGAAGGAGTTAATCCTTTCTTATTCACAGTTGTGATGAGCGAAACGCTGAGATGGCTTGATTGGGCGCCACGCGTCCCTCTCAGATATGATGGTCCTGAATTTACTCGGTGATGTTGTGGGCCCGGGTCCTGGACACTCCCGACACCTCGCGCATCGTAAATATGATGGAGTTGTTCCTTGTGCTTTGAAGTCACGATGGGCGAAAAGGCGGGGAGCCTAATCGCGCGCCAGGTGGCTCCTGTGGATGAACAGCTGAGGCTTCTTTGCGATACTGCGGGCCCGACTCTGGGCGCTTTTGGCATTTCGGGGTTCGGGGTTTCGAGATGTGAGATGACGAGGGACTTTCACCTTTCAAAATCCCGAATGCCGATATACCGACTAGATCTCGCACTATGTGTTGCTGGATCGGACGACCCAGATTTAGTCTTGAAATATAGTTGCTTTCTCTGGCGCTATATATCGGTTAACTTGGTAGCCCCGAAATCTCGATGACCGTTGATTTGTTCTTATGGATGAATCTGGGCCATTGACAACGTAATTTCACCCGCCCACTTGATTGGAAGCCTTAAAACGAGATTTTTCCACGTTGCGCTTGGGCGCTTCTCGTGCAACTTGCAGACCCAAATACTCTTGTGCCTAGGACAAGAAATGTCGCTAACAGAGTCCACCAGGTTTTTATCGATCGTGCAAGGTCCTTTTACGAGGGCCAGAGCCCTAGAAATTTGTTGATCAGTGCATGGTCCCTCATGAACTGGGTATGCTTGCCTACCCTGGTTGATTTTATGGTGTATTTTGGCGCTATTGATGCCTATGGGATGCATTTTCCTAGGATTCAGATGCGAGAAGATTTTGGATGCGACGATTCCGCATCCATACCTGTTCCTTTGTCTCGGCCAATCTCTTCATGCATAAATTGATCCCGTAGATGCGGCAGGGGTATGAAGGGTAGTCGACTTGCTCGAGAGTTTTCCATCTCATTCGCTATTGCATTCCAGTAAGAGGGGGATTTCACCCCTCTGTCTGCTTTCATTATGTTGTGTCAGGGAGTGTGGTAGGGCATGTTGCACCAGGCTTGTAGAGAGAGGTCTGAAAGTGTTAGGGTGCGAATCAACGTAGTGCATCAAACCCTAAACCCTAAACACTTATGCTCTGTTGAAGATCATCAAGTCACATCTACTCTAGTGGGGAGTTTCTTTGTCACAAGGAGAGAAACTTTTTTTACTTGTAAGCTCTAATTGTCAGAGTTTGTAGTCTTTGTTCTAGTGTTGTCATAACTGGTCATATCCTTATGATCCATCTTTGAATTTTTTTTGTCATGTTTTTTATAGACAATTTTCTAGTATTAAACATTATGAACTATCTTTGAGTCAAAGTGATGATGCTTAGATGCACCTAAGAATTGTAACTTTTATCTTTGAAATAAAAGTTACATTTTTTTAGGAAACAAATATTTATAAATAATAATAATACAATATTATAAATACAAATAACAATAAAATAAATTTAAGTCATGTTATTTTTAAATTTTTTCCATCACATATATCATTGATATATTTTATACATCACAAATTACAATTACATTCATTCTATTAAAAATAAATAAACAATTTTATTACTCATTTTAGAATTTGTATTTTTTATCATAAATATTTTATTAAATTAATTGTGTTTTCAGATTTTATATTAATTCATAATTTCATATTTCTATGAAAAAAAATAAGCAATTTTGTTATTTTTAAATCTTTTCCACCACATATATCAATTACAATTACATTCATTCTATTAAAAATAAATAAACAATTTTATTACTCATTTTAGAATTTGTATTTTCTATCATAAATATTTTATTAAATTAATTGTGTTTTTAGATTTTATATTAATTCATAATTTCAGATTTCTATTAAAAAAAAAAAGCAAATTTGTTATTTTTAAATATTTTCCACCAAATATATCATTGCTATATTTTATAGATCACAAATTACAATTACATTCATTCTATTAAAAAAAGCAATTTTATTACTTATTTTAGAATTTGTATTTTCTATCATAAATATTTTATTAAATTAATTGTGTTTTAAGATTTTATATTAATTCATAATTTCAAATTTCTATTAAAAAAAGAATAAACAAGAAGGAATCGATCTGCAACTAGGGTTTAGCGCCTCACGTGGCTCTGGTCTGCGAAGCCATACTCTTTGCCCCGTTGGGGCTCATGAATCGCAAGGAGGGGGAGCCGTCGGGCGCCTCCTATAGCCGCATCACTGCAAATGGTAGTCCCACAGAGGGCCCAAAGCGGCCGACCTTTGAACTGCCTCCAAATCTGCGCGCCGAGCTCCTGGAGGAAGGAACTTTCAAAGACCGAGCAATGGATATAGATCCAGGAAAGGAGACCGTCCAAGCTAGTGCGTCAACACCATGGGTACCAGGTAAGTGCATTCCACAAGCCCCACAGGCACCGAAATATGTCATTAGCTCACCACGAATAGAAGAACAGAAGCAATACATGAGGGACTACGCCTTGGTGGGTAAATTCCTAGGGCTCTGGCCCTCGGAGCGAGATTTAATCAAATGGATACAATACTGGTGGAAGCCGAGAGGGCATTATGAACTGCAACTGGGTTCCAAGGGTTTCTTCACCATTATCTTCCACAACCTGGAGGACCGCAACCGTATCTTTGATGGAGGGTCGTATTTCTATAATTCGGTAGGACTCTTCTTAAGATTCTGGACCGAGAAGTTTAGCCCCAAGAAGGAAGACTTTACCCATGCACCGGTTTGGCTCAGACTATACTCCCTACCCCAGGAGTTCTGGTTAGAAGAAGTTTTGGCCGGCATTGGGAACACCATAGGTATCTACGTCAAATCCTCAGAGGCCACTAAGCAACGGCGCTATACCTCCTATGTGAGAATCTGTGTGTATCTAAACATTGCCAAACCGCTCCCGTGATCCATCACACTGGAGTATCATGACGAGGACTGGTCTCAAACCATCGACTACGAGCATATCCCATTTCGTTGTAGGAAATGCCACGAGCATGGGCACCTATTCAGAGAATGCCCACTCAACATGGCGTCGAAAGAAGGTAACCCAGAAGCCGGCAAGGACAAGGACGGTTTCATGCAACCAGCGGGGAAAAGGCGTCAAGGAGGTAGGAAACCACTGGCCCAGGTAAGAAAAGATCCTTCAACTAGTAATAAATTTGCCATCTTGCAGAACCATACAGAGGACCCCATAAATCAGGCAAATCCCATTGAACCCTGTCCGGGAAATGTACCTCAATCTACCAGTCAAGGAACAGAACGACAAAGCCAAGGCCAGGAGCCTGATCTATCCCACCATGACACGGCTCAGGATGTGCCAGAGATAGAAGAAGTGGAGGTAGATATGGAGCTAGAAGAGCAAGATTTGGCTGGGGTGGATCTGGAGCACCTCGAACATGCCTATCGGCAACAAAAGCTCTATACAATACCCAGAGATCAACTACGGAAGGTCCACAAAGTCTTCCTCAACTCCTCAGCTGGATCCTCAGCCCAAGCCAATAAAAGCCTCGGAATCCAGGGTAGTCAATCAAAAAACCCAACCAAATCCCAGAAGGATGAAAAGAAAAGAGGACGTAAATCCACCAACAAGCTCATACAAGAAATAGGAAACTTTATGGTAAACTCTGGACAAATCAACCTGATCTCGGACAGCTTCCCTCCCCTCCCCACTTCCCCGTCATCATGAAGCTCATTACATGGAACATCAGAGGCCTCAACGGACGTAGCAAGAAAAAATTGCTGCGGGATCTGATAATAGCAGAAAAACCAGAAATTGTACTCCTACAGGAAACGAAATGCACTTCAGAAGACATAGACAAGCTTCTACCCTACTGCTGGAAACAAGGGAAGGCAGTAGCTATTGACGCCACAAGAACAGCTGGAGGTCTGGCTATACTATGGAACACCAATGTTGTGCTATTGGAAAACTTCATCACTACCAGATGGTCCATCACCGCTGATTACAGGCTTATAGGCTCAAATAGGCCTGGCACTCTGACCAATGTCTACGGCCCAGCCAGCCCAAGGGATAAGCAGGTCTTCCTCAGAAGCCTACGTTATGTCGCCAGCCTAGCACAAAACAAAAACTGGATAACTGGTGGCGACTTCAACATCATCCGCAGCCTGGCGGAAAAAAGAGGAGGATCAAGGCGCTTGGACAGGGACTCCGATGACTTCAATGCTCTCATAGAAGAGTTTCACCTAATTGATTTGGACACCAACAATGGCATGCACACTTGGACAAATAGAAGAACTGGCATACACCAAATTGCCTGCAAGATGGATAGGTTCCTAATATCAGAATCTCTTATGATGGAGGGCATCGCAATGGAAGTGGATATCCTAAACTTCTCTGGGTCAGATCACTGGCCCTTACAACTAAAACTGGATATTCCAGCTACTCCCGGTAAGAAACCATTTAGATTTGAGAAATTCTGGCTAGATCACCCAGATTTCCAAGAAAACATCCAAGATTGGTGGAGGAAGGTAGCAATTCCCGACGGATCCAAAATGTATAAATTTCAGCAAAAGTTAAAGAATCTCAAGCAGACTCTCAAAATCTGGAACCAGAACACGTTTGGCAACATTTTTGATGCTCAAAAACAGCTCTCGGCACAACTGGAAGCGCTTCAACATCAAATCAGACTACAAGGCTTCACCAATGAGCTCAAAGTTCAGGAAATGAATTTGAATCAGCAGCTCGAAGTCAGGCGAAAGCAAGAAGAAATATTATGGAAACAGAAATCAAGGGTGCATTGGCTCAAGGAAGGGGAGCGCAACACCAAATTCTTTCATAGGACTATCATTCAAAGACGGCACACCAACAAGATCACACACCTCATCTCAAACAACGGGGACGTGGTACACTCCCATGAGGATATGGAAAACACCCTGATAAGTCACTTTCAAAACCTCCTCACGGAACCCCAGGCAGATAGACAGGAAGCAATCAGCAAAGTCACCCGGCATGTACCCTCCCTCATCACCCCGGAGCAAAACGCAGGCCTTCTTCGCCCAATAACAATCGAGGAAGTAGACCAAGCACTTCAGGAGACCCCCAAGGATAAGGCTCCAGGCCCTGACGGTTTCACAAGTGACTTCTTCCACCACTGCTGGCCGCTGATCAGAATAGAAGTTTGGGAAATTATAGAGGACTCCCGAGCCTCCGGTCAGATCCTCCAGGCGTTGAACGCCACATTCCTAACCTTAATTCCCAACGAGGGGCAGGCAAACCACCCCAAGCAGTTCAGGCCGATAGCGCTATGTAATGTCATTTACAAGCTTCTGACAAAAGTAATAGCGAGGAGACTCAAGCCCATCTTACCTACAATAATATCCCCAGAGCAATCGGGCTATGTTGAGGACAGAGAAATCTTAGACAGCATTATCCTAGCCCACGAGGTGATCCATTCTCTGCAGAAAACCAAGACCCCAGGTATGCTTCTTAAATTATACCTCTCTAAAGCTTTCGACAAGATTAGCTGGGATTATATGCGAGCAATGCTTCTAGCGTTCGGCTTTGATCAATGCTGGGTAACCTGGATTATGAATCTAACTTCTTCAGCCTTCTTCTCTCTTCTTGTCAATGGTGTCCCATCGAGGCCCTTCTCCCCTTCCAGAGGGATCAGGCAAGGAGATCCCCTCTCTCCAATTCTGTTCATTATAATGGCTGAAGGCCTTAGCAGATCCATCCACGCAGCTATTGAAAGAAAACTTCTAACAGGTCTTCCCCTGCATGGCATTTCCCCTCCCATCTCGCATAGCCAATTTGTTGACGACACCCTCCTGATGGGTAGCCCCACCGTCCGGGAGGCCAACTCCATTTCGGATCTCCTTCAAACCTTCTCGGACGCCTCGGGGCTAGACTGCAACAAGGAGAAATCCCAAATCTTCTTCTTTAACACTCCCTTGCTAGTCCAACGCCATATTTTTGGCCTCCTTGGTTTCAACCGAAGCTCCCTTCCGTCCAAATACCTCGGCATTCCCCTGATAGACAATGCACTCCGGAACTCTTCCTGGGAGCACCTATTATCCTCCTTGACCAAAAGACTGGCCTCTTGGACCTTTCGAGCTCTAAACCTACCCAGCCGCCTCATTTTGCTCCAGGCCGTCCTCCAGGCCCTCCCGATCTATTCCTTCTCTGCTCTGGTTGCCCCAAATTTTTTCCTTACCACCATCAAATGCCTGCAAAGGAACTTCATCTGGCAAGGCCTTAACACAGGAAATAATATAGCTTTGGTTAGTTGGGACAAACTCTGTCGACCCAAGGAACAAGGCGACCTGGGTTTGAGAGATCCCTTCATCTTGAATAAGGTGTTAAGCGCCAAAATCTGGTGGCATTGGTTAAAAATCCCCAAGGACCTCTGGGCCCGACTCTGGAGGAAGAAATATACTCCAAATGTGGCAGAAAAGAACCTCATCCGATGGAATGAGGATATCCCGGGCTCCTTAATATGGACACCAGCGAGGCAGAATCGGCAACTGGTATTCGCGCATGCCTTCTGGGAAATCAGGAATGGAAAAATGACCCTCTTCTAGCAAGATTCCTGGCAACAATGGCCGGTTCTGTGTAAGGAGGAATGGGCCCAGGAGATCTGCACTCAAGCCACTCAGGCAGGTCTGACAAAAGTAGCTGACTACTGGCAGGACGGACCCCAGGAAAACATGTGGCACCGTTGGCACCTGGACATGGAAAACATCGCTTTGGGGGCTGGCGTAGATCTAGAACCCTGGCACGAAGAGATGATGAAACGAAAAATCCCCAAAAGAACAGGCGAGGACATCCTAAGGTGGGGATACAGACCAAGGGGAACCTTCAGCACTAGGGAAGCTTACCAGCTCAAAGCGGCCACAAACCCTCTCCCTAATGCGCAAGTGTGGTGCAAGCTATGGAATCTTAAGCACTGGCCAAAAATTACCCTCTTCCTCTGGCTTGTCATTCACTCCAACATCCTAACTTGGGATAACCTTTCGAAAAGGGGATTCGTTGGTCCCTCTATATGCTTACTCTATGGAGAGGCAAAGGAAACAATGAACCATCTTCTCAATTCCTGCCATTATACAGCTCAAATCTGGGATCAAGCAGCAATTATTATGCGCACCTCAGATCGAAGCAGAGATAGCATCCTGGCAACCATTACAAACTGGAGGGACCAAGCTTTCCACTCTCCCCTCCTCAATCGGGTTTGGAAACTCCTACTGGGCTTCATCTTATGGCAAACCTGGAAAGAAAGGAATAGAAGAACTTTCAAAGGCCTCGCCCTCCCCTGGCAACACTGCTGGCATCAGTGCTATCGTAACATTCTGGAGACTCTCCCCCTTCAGTCATGACTTGATGAGCTCGAGAACAGCAACCCAGACGAACTCCCCATCATCCGGTTCTGGACCCCACCCTCTCCCCTTCAGGCTCGGCCTTCTCCTCACCCGCCCCCTCCCCCCAGCAGCCCTTCCTTCGGGTCTCCTCCCCCAGAAGGTTTTATCAAGCTTAACTTTGATGGGGCCTCTAAGGGAAATCCTGGACCTGCAGGCTATGGAATTGTCATCCATGACACCCTCGGGCACATCCTCCTCATCAGTGCAGGCCCCATAGGCCACTCCACGAACAATGCAGCAGAACTGAGGGGTCTCATCAGGGGACTCCAAATAGCCATTGAAAGCAACTTCACTAAGATAGTCACTGAGGGAGACTCCTTAATCATTATCAACTTACTGTGGAAAATCATAAATGGAGCCAACCCGGACAAAATATCGCCCAGCTGGAGACTATTACATGGACTGCATACTATCATTGATTCTCTATGTCCAGGGCTGACCATCATCCCAGCCCACATTAGAAGGCAGGCGAATCAAGTGGCGGACATCCTAGCAAATATAGGCATCAACTGGAGTGACTCGGAACTCCTCTGTAACTCAGCCTCAGACTCTGATCACCCAATTCTTCAGCAATGCATTCGCCAAGCTAGGGCGACGGATGCTCCCCTAGATGGGGTGCTAGAAGGGAACATGTGGAGCATGACAAGGGGGGGGCATATGCCAACGGGGCACGAGGCCATGTGATGGGCTCGTGCCACCGTATGCCACCCTCCCACAGCATTAAAACACCCTTAATGCGATGGGAAGGGATGTTAATGCTCACCCTCGGCCTTTGTGTTGTATTATGGCGCTCTCACCTGGCTCTGTTCATTATCTCTGTTGGTGGTTCGTTGGGCTTCTCCCGTCGCAGCCATGCCCATCTTCTGACTGTGTTCACTGGCCCTTGGCGGTTTATCGTCTCAAGCAGCCCGGCGACCATAGTCTTGCGCAACTCATGCCTAAGCACAAAAAATGTTTAAGAGGGAGGCCGCGGCGGGGCTCTCCCTGGAGACCGCGTCGGCCCTCCACCTCTTCGCGAGCCTCGCCACCCACTGATTCTTCCATCCGCTCTAAGCCCAAGCCCCATAGCTCTTCCTCCCTCAATCCGCCGACCATGAATTTCAATTGTTTGGAACTGGCTCTGCGGTTTCCCAGCTCTTCCTTGCACTTCCTCCCTGCCCCATCGGTGACTGCACCAGCCCACCCTTCGAGCCTGGCTTTCCCTAGAGACTTAGGGGCAGACCCGCCTTCTCCTCCAAGGAAGACTGGGCACTCTGCCCCCCCCACCCCCGACTTCACAATCAACGAGCAGCTGAAAGACAAGGTGGCTATCCTCTATGGCCTTGTCTTTGAACTCTGCTAGGGGGTGGATGACTTTCACTTCAGGCTGCAACTCGCCAACGATAAGGTGGCACTCTTTCTCCAGCATCTAACCTCCCTGCACGAAGCGGTTCTTTCACCCCCGGAAGGAGCACCTTCCAGGCAGCATCCCGAAGCAGAAGCCAGAGAAGAAAACGACATCGGGAGAGTGAGAACAACTGAGGATACCACCATGCATTGGGCAGCTACTCCAGGCGAGGATATGGCAAAGCAGAATGCAGTAGGGTCGAGACCGGCGCGAAGTGGGAATGCGACCAGGGAAGCGGAGGATGGTGTGAGGAACGACCCGGATGCCGCGGCCACGAAGCAGGACGAGAAGCAGTGGGGAGACGGGACGGCAGTTGTCGAAGAGGAGCCTTGGCCAGGGGACCTCATTGCCACCTGGCCGGGTTACGCGTCCGGTGTCTAGTTTGATGTTGTGTCAGGTTCTCTCTTTTATGGTTATCTATGTTGTTGCAGACATTTTTCTTTTTAGTATACAATTATGCTTTTGCTGACTAGGCTGTTGACTGGGCTAGTTTCCCCTCTGTTGGGGCAGCCCAGTCATCACAGCAGGATAATCTATGTATTTGGAACCTCTTTTTTTCCTCTAGTAGGTACTTAATATATGAAACCTCTTACTTAATTAAAAAAAAAAAAAAACAACTTTATTACTCATTTTAGAATTTATGTTTTTTTTATCATAAATATTTTATTAAATTAATTGTGTTTTGAGATTTTTTATGTAATTTACTAAGATAAAATATAAACATGATTACAGTGATATACTTTGTATGCAAATAGAAAGTATTTTTAGTATAAAGATAGAAAGTATTTTTAGTCTAAAGATGTTATGTCCAAAAAATTTATGTTGTCAAAATAGATTAGGTAATATTAATATATCATGTTAATTTTAAAGATTATAATTAAATATATAGGAAAATATTTAATACAAAACAAATTTTTGGTGGGGCAAAGTTTCTACCTCCTTTACATTGTTCTATATTGGGATTTTGGACAAACCATTTTTTTAGTGTCATATATAAGCCTATGAGTGAAGAAGAAGGTGTTGCAAAGAAAACTTGGCATATGAGTGAAGAAGAAAGTGTTGCAAAGAAAACTTGGCATCTAAGATAGGGGAATGAAACTCCACATAGAATTCACTCAACATTAAGAAATAACTCGTCTACCTAAAAGACCTAAAAATTGATTAACAATAATTTCATATCTTAGCCATAGGCTACCACAAACTTTAGACCTTTACAATCAAGTAGGGGTTGAAATAACCAAATCCTTGTATGTTCAGTGATGTAATCATCTTCATCAAATCATAAGCTGCCCCCTAAAAAAAGACAAAGAAAAGACAAAGGTTAAAAATGCCTTTTAAATTAGTAAACAAAGTTAAATAAATATATATGAATTGAGATAAAGAAAAATGTTAAAAATGATAAATTTTTCCAATTTAAATTAAATGAAAAGTAAAAATAAAATTAAAAAATAAAAAATATTCAATTTTTTCATCTAATATAAAAAGTATAAATAAATAAAATTTTATTTTTTAACATCTAAAAAAATTAATTACCCATATCAATTCATGAAAAATGTTAAAAATATAAATTTTTCCAATTTAAATTAAATGAAAAGTAAAAATAAAATAAAAAAATAAAAAATATTTAATTTTTTTATCTAATATAAAAAGTAAAAATAAATAAAATTTTATTTTTTAACATCTAAAAAAATTAATTACCAATATCAATTCATGCCTGAGATTTCTAACTATTAAAGGGATTCATAAAAGACTCAAGATTATGGTTACATACTAAAATTGGCATAATTTTTATTTCAGCAAATTACATTAAGACCATCGCACTGTTTTAAATTAAGTGAAAGGAAATTACATTTACAAAAAACACTAACCGGATGAAAGTCTTGAAAACAAATTTTCTATCCAAATAAGCTGCTAATTCAACCTTTCCAACTTTCACTTTCCATTATTTTATATAAAGGAGAGCTCCAGTCAGTAATTTGATTTTGCTGGTATTTTTTCCATTCTTTCCACCAATTCATGAAGCTGTTTCCTTCCAAGAAAGCATCTGAGGAAATGTTGCGATCGTTGATCATTCTTATCACATAACCTTCAAACATTTCTAGACTTTCTAGCTTTTGGTGTTGATCTTCTTTGAGATTTTCCAAGTCTTTCGAAGCCTCTTCTACATGTGCCCAAAAGCATGAGTCCTGAGTGAGGGATGCAAGCTTTGTGCGAGCTTTCTGACCTCTTGAACTGCGTGTTCTTTCTTTCTCTTC
>ML784416.1:335990-422076 GCA_009831015.1 Picea engelmannii
GCAACAACAACTCTGTAAATTAGCATCATACTGAAGAAGCAGGTCAAAGACCAGATTATTGGATCTGCCATTTGTGGGCTGAATCAAATTCCCATAATTAATTACAGAACATACCATTATTTACCACAAACCAATTCAAAATTTCAAAGCAAATGGCATCATTTTATCACTTCAGAAACAGACAACAAATATAAATAAGTTCCTACAGTGAAAAATCCAATGTATTAATCTTGGATATCTTCCAACACATAGAATCTATGTTTTAGACTGCTTAGTCCGAAGGGACATTAATACTACAAACCTTCCAAATGCTTAAGAAAAAGAATTTTGAATATGTTAAGCATTTCATGCTTAATAGTCACCAATGTTACGACTGTGAACTGGGAGGCATGCACCAGCAGCTTGAATCAAACCCATTGAAATGAACAACAAAAATAAACATAAATTTACCAGAAAATCCGTTCCTCGAATCAAATCCATTGAAATGAACACAAAAAATAAAGATAAATTTACCAGAAAATCCGTTCCTTGAATTAAATCCATTGAAATTAACACCAGAATCAAATCCATTGAAATTAACATAAAAAAATAAAAATTACACGAAAATCTGGTTCCAACCTCAAAGAAAAGCTTATTTTACCCACTACAAAAATTCAAATTTTCCCCAAAACCACATTAAACAACAATAAAATGCAATCTTCACCTTCTAAACAATATCTTAATAAAGATTAATTCTTCACTTGCCACTTCTAATCCTTTCAAAATATACACAAAATAATTTGAAAATTGACGCTGAAGCATTTATCAAAATGTAAAGAAAACAATCATATCTTGCTAATGAAAATGAATTTCCAAGCTCATCCTTACAGCGGGGTAGACGACTCTGCTTCCATTTGATTTGCTATTGCTTCACAAAGCTTTTGGAGTTTCCTTATAATACACCTGTAGTGTCTTTATAGGTGGGAAAAGAGAAGGAGCTAAGCAATATCCCAGAAATTCCCAGAGAAGGAGCCAAGCAATATCCTGGAAAATCAAATGGAATGAAGGGAGCGGATTATGAAGAGAGGAAATTGTGGTTGTGAATGTCATTTCTTGATTTTCTGTGAATGATATCTTTCCCGACACCTTGCAGGTCGCCTCCTGGAACCATCTCTATTTATAGCGATTTATGTAGCCAACGAGAAGGTCACATTCATCTATAAGAAATTTCGAAAGCAGTTTCCTGTCACTTTCATTTATTATTTATTCATTTTTTAAGAAATTTCGAAAGTACTTTCCTCCGAACATATGGGAAGATATTTTGGGACGGGGAAAGGAAAGTTCCGAAATACTTTCCCCCTAACACTTGGGAAGATACTTTGGGATTGGAAAAGGATGGGTAACGAAATTTTAGTAAAGTTATGAATTCAAATTTATTAATTATTTGTGTGTAAATAAGAAAAAAACTTATTTATCAATATAAAGATATTTGAAAAATATTTATAATATAATATTATAATAAAAAGTAAAAATAAAAAATAAATTTATATTAATTATATTGTTATATTCTATTACATTATAACAATGAGATAATTAATATGATATTATAGTTTAATAAAATATATATTATACAATTAATATTATATATTAATTATATGAAATAATATATTAATAAATTGTACTAGTAAAATATTATAAATGGAAATAGTAATATTAATTATTATTATATAATATTTCTTAAATATATAATAAATTAAATTTGAATATATTAGATCATATTAAATTATATGTTGAACTATCCTTATAGTATTCATGAATATCATTTATGTTGTATTCATGAATATAGTTATATGGTATTAAAATATAGTTGATGTTATAAGAAAATTAATATAGTTAAAATATGGAGTTGGACAATTAGTAAAAGGTTATGGGTGGAAAGAATTAGTCATCTTTGTGACATTAAGAGGATTGAAGATGAAACACACTTTCTCTTAGAATATTTTGGGTGCATCCACATTAAAACACAATTACAAAATATTTGTTATAATACCAAAGCTATGGTGATTTAGGAATGTTTCTCTTAAAGCTTTTTGAGCACATAAATAAAATTCTAAAACAAACCAAGTAATTCCTTACCTTTCTTAAGGTCTCATAAACCAAATTGAATGTTTATTATTGTCCTTGCCATCATCATCATATTAATAATATATTCATGTTTAAAATTTGTTTCTCACCCTATAAAGTATAATAATTAAGCATTACTTTGATTGACCATTTGTAATGAATATGGTTGACTATGGTTAGAGTATGTTAAAACATATTAAATCATGGTTAAGCCTCTTTAAGTATATTAAATACAATATATTTTTATATGAGTTTATGTTGTATTTATGAGTATGGTTACATAGTATCAACATATGGTTGATTTTATAATAATAATAATAAAAACAATACTTATTATAAATGAAAAAATATTTTATATTATTTGTTTTATCATATAAATCATCCCCTATCTTGGAAATCCTACTAATGAAATAAATATCTTTCTTTGTGAGTTGGTACCATAGATTGGGATTGACCTTGAATATCTACCTATCGTGATCCTAGAGACAGATCAACAACATCAACAAGCTTGTTTTCCCTTTGATGGATGTAGCATTCTCATGAAACTTGAGGAGGCTAGCATTCCTCAAACGAACATGAATGTGTGCTATAATAGGGTGAGGGTACATATCCCTTTCCCTCTCTTGGGCCTCCTACTCATGTACAAAGTTGTACAAGTTGACCTACTCCTGTTGCTCTCATCGTCGTTGTTCTCTTTGATTCGCATACAACTTTTATTGGGCACACACACAAACACATACACAATTTATAGTAAATGACCATTTTTATTTATTAAAAAATGTTTCTTTTTGTTAAAACATTTTTTTTTGTAAGCTAGTTGATAAAATTTTATATAACAAAGAAAAACTATACATGTTCTATGTCGTCGACCTGCCACTAGGAAAAAAAGACTACAACAGAAGAGCAATGTCTTGGTTTAGATAGTATGAGATACATAGTTAAACCATGAACTACATCCAAAATGTCTAAGACAAGAAGACAATTGTCTTATGATATGACACCAAGGCAGAGTAGAGGCCAGATAGCATCTCCCTCTAGAGTAAAAAAACCAAAAAACTAGTAACATGATCATTTAGAAAATCAAATAAGAGGAGTAGTTGTGAAAACTTTGAGAACCTATTGATGGTCGTACTGAGGCTCTATGAAGTCCAGTCCCATTGTTCTCTTAGCTAATAATGAAACTTTATAATCTACCTCTTTTATATGCAGTTGCATGTCATCAAATTATATCAAGACTCATTATAGGCTTCATTTATTTCCACCATAACCTTTCCCATCATAGTTTTCATTTACTATTAAAGATCCATGGTTTTGTGATATTTTGTTTCCCTGGTTCTAGAGGTACTAGTGTTTAGAATCCAACAACCAATTGTTGCATCTATATAAGGTACCATATGTATTATGCAAAGAAAAATAGAATAACTATGATGAATACCAAAAGAAACAATAGAATATAAAGAACAATAAAAACATAAATGATACCTTTATTGATAGAAATCCAAATTCACTTACCTCTTTGAGGGGGAAACCCCCAACAGAGAAGAGCTCAGTTACAAAATAATTCTCCAGAAAAAACTTTCACATGCCTTCTAATCCTATTTATACTAATTCTATCTTCAAAAGAACATTCCAGAAGAAGATCTTTCTAGAAGCGGAAGTTTTTTTTAAGTCTTATTACATTAGACTTGTTCACATCATTCATAGGCCTTATTTACTAATGTTGTCCTTTATTACATAGAGAACATATCATTCTGCCTGTGTGAGGGGTTGGGGATATTAGGTCCCTAACATGCCCTCTCCCTTGAAAAAAATCATTGTCCTCAAGGCTTGAGATGTGCTTGAGATGGGGAAGTTGTTGCATAATGGTAGTTGTATCCCATGTGACATCTTTGGGCGATGTATCCTTCCACTACAACAAAACTTCCTTGATGGTATGGTGACGGAGATGATGCTCATGTTTGTCCAAACATGCTTGGGGCTGTAACCAAATGGAACATTCTTCATCCAATTCAGGGACACTAGTTTGAGTCTTGCACTTAGTTCTGATCACCTTCTTTAAGCAAGAGACATGAAAAATAGGATGGAGCTTAGAGTGACTAGGAAGAGATAATTGGTAGGCCACTGGCCCCACACGCTTGAGAATTGTATAAGGACCATAAAAATTGGTAGCAATTTTTTGAAAGCGTTCAACTTTGAGTGAAGTTTCCTTATAAGGTTGCAGACGAAGAAACATGTGGTCCTCTTCAACAAATTGACATTCTGAGCGACCTTGATCTTCTTGTTGCTTCATGCGATTTTGAGTCATGACTAAATTTTCTTTGAGGGTACAAAGAATGGAATATTAGACTATAAGTTTGTGATCGACGTCCTAAACCTTGGATACACCTAGCAGGTAGAAGAGAACATACAGTAGCTTTTGACTGTAGGCATTATGTATTTAAGATGTGGTAAACAAGAAGTTCATTCTTTCTAGAGATGTGATTTGTCTTGAATCCACCAAGAATGAAAAAAATGTTGAGTGACAACTTGATCATCTACATAGATTCACTCATGTAAAGACATATCACAAGTTTGATGATAAGATTCCAAATCTTGAAGGGGGGATCCCTATATTAGATCAATCTCTAGAATCAATCTATGGAACCTCCTTTTGAAGCACCATCTCCCCCTCATGAGGAAGTTCATTCACTTCATCAGAACATGAAGTTCATTTGGATGATGTGATGGAGAGGATTGAAAGGTCAAAATTTGATGGAAATGCAACAACGTCTCAATCAATGGAGAAACCCAGACCATCTCAGAAAGGTCCACCAAAGTGACTTATAAAGACACTTGAAAGTGCTCATCTTGATGAGGTTAGAAATATAGGAACTAGAAGTTCTACAAGACAAGATGGAGGTGATATAGATAATTTAGATTCAACTGATGCATATGATATGGATGTTTCATATGATTGTGAATTGAATTTATCCACTAAATTTGAACCAACTTCCTTTCAATAAGTTGCTTCTCATGATGAGTGGAAAGAATCCATGTAGAAGGAGTATGATTCTCTCATCGAGAATGGGACATGGAAGTTGGTGGACCTTCCATTTTAAACCAAACCAATTGGCTTCAAGTGGGTCTTCAAGAAAAAGAACAAATTAGATGGATCAATTGACAAGTACAAAGTGAGGCTCATGGAAAAGGGATTTGCACAGAAAGAAGATATTGATTATGAGGATAATTTTTCCCACATTGCAAAATGGGATACCATTTGTACTCTATTTTTCTTGGCATCACAAAATGGATTAAAAGTTCATCAAATGGATGTGAAGACTGTTTTCTTGAATGGAGTCTTGAAAGAGAATGTCGTCATGCCTCAACCAGAAGGTTTTGTTGTGAAGGGACAAGAATAGAAAGTTTGTAAACTCATCAAATAATTATATGGCTTGAAACACGCACCACAAGCCTGGTATGAAAAACTAATTGAGCATCTTTTGAAATTGAATTTAAAGCACTTTAATCTTGATGATGCAACTTTGTTTTTCAAGAAAGATGGAAAAAATGTTGTATATCTTGTAGTGTATGTAGATGATCTATTGATAACAGGGAACAATGAAATCTATATTTCATCCATAAAGAAAGAATTGAAGAAAGGATTTGAGATGAAAGATTTGGGGCATCTTCACTACTACTTGAGAATTGAAGTGACTCAAAATCCAAAGTACATATTCATCTCCCAAAATAAGTACATTAGATAATTGTTGAACAAGTTTGGCATGGATGAGTGTAACCCTCCCTCTACTCAAATGGAATAGAATTTGAAACTCACATCAAAAGAAGGGAATTAATTTGAAGATGCAAACAAGTAAATATATCTTGTTGGAAGTCTTATCTACCTTACCACCACCAAACTAGATATGTCATTCATTATTGGGATTTTTTCCATGTTTATGCAAAAAAATTATGAAGGACATTGGTATGTTGTAAAAAGAGTTATACAATACTTGAAGGGAATTTAGGACTTTGGACTTAAGTATTCTAAGGTGGATGGCTGCAAACTAATTGGATATTTTAATTCAGAATTTGATGGGGATAAATAAAATGGATTGTCAACTTCAATATATATAATGATTCTTGGATCAATAGTTGTCTCTTGGAAATCACTCTAACACTTAGTTCCAACAAATTGCACAACAAAGGAAGAATATGTGGCAATTGCAAAAGCAACAAAGGAGATTGTGTGGCTCGGGAAAATACTTGAATATCTCCAGGAGAAATAGGTGAATTATACTCCTCTTTTGGTATATAATAATTATACAATCAAGTTTTCCAAGAATCATAGATTCCATGATTGAACCAAGAACTTCAACACAAAGTACCATCTGATTCGATAACATGTAGAGGACAATACTATTCACCTGAGAGATTGTTCCTCAAATGAGAAAATTGTGGACATCTTCACCAAAGCTCTTGAAACTGAAAAATTTGAAAAGTTCAGAATGATTCTTGGACTCACAAACACCCCTTTGAATTAAGGGGGGGAATGTTAGATACCTAATCCTTAGGGATTGAGATACAATGTAAATATATTTGTAAATATTAATCTAGGAGAAATATGAAGAGTCATAGGTAACTGTCAAGAGTCATTGGAGGTATTGGAAGATGAAACCAAGAGTCATCTTCTCAATGTATTTATGTATGGCTCACATTAATTAAATACACACATCTGTGGAGTTATTCCCTTTTCCCATCATGATTGTGGTGATCAAGATATGGCATTGTAATCCAATTAGGAATGAAAAAAGAAGGAAAATCAAATCAAATAAGTGCACAACACAATCATGACTGGAAGAATCCATTAATCAAATTTAAATTGATGGTATTATTTTCATAGGAAAAGAAGGAATATGACCTCTTAAAACCACCCAATTGAAAAATAAAATATTAGTGAAGAGACTGAAATGTTATGTGAAATAATAGTGGATGTAACTATTGGAATATTCTAAAATGAATAGTTTTAAAACTTCTAAAATGCACAGAGCTAAAATTTCTCACGGGATCTTCACTCAGTGAACCTATGACATAGCACCTGCATTCGTGGGGTATTAAATAATACCCCTAATTTCACGAGATATTGATAAATACCTCCCAAAATCCTTTTGTTGAAACCCCCTCCCAATACATATTTCTAATAAAAGAAACCCATATTTTAACTAGATACCCCTTTTTGTACCCCCCAATACCTATAAACCCTTTGAGACCCCACATCTTGCCTCCAATACCTACAATATATTGACCTTATTTTTCACAATTAAGAAACCCCCTTTATGAATGAATGTGATAAGATATTGGTCAACAAGGTGAAGTCCTCATGAAATTTATGTTAGGGACCTAACCCCTCACGTAGGTAGAATAATATATTCTGATGTAATAAAGGTCAATATTAATAAGGCCTAACAATAAGGAAGAATAAGTCGAATGTAAGAAGACCTAATAGAAGCTTCCACTTCTAGAAGGATATTCCTCTAGATGGTTCTTTTGATAGACATATTTAGTATAAATAGGAGTAGAGGGTATGAGAAATTTTTTCTTGGATATTATTGTAATAGAGCTCTGCTCTGCTGGAGGTTTCCCCCTCGAAGAGGCAAGTGAACATTGCTCTCAGTAATCAAAGTGCTCTTTCTGGTGTTATTCTGGTATCATTTGGGTATTATTGTGGTGTTGTTCTGGTTATATTGTTGTTCATCTACCATTTCTAGCATTTTATTTTTGTTCTGCATACTTTTATATCTGGAATATTACAAGTGGTATCAGAGCACTTTCCTCGACATAAAATTGTGTGTTATTTTTTTTCAGGGTAGAGACGTATTCCAACGTCTTTAAGCTACAAAGATATGTCGTTACGTGCATAAACCTGCAGTCGGGGATTCATACACGCAGAAAATACAAGTGGTACTTAAGCGCACATCTGTTGGCCACCATTGTAACCCATGTTGGTACCCTTCGAGTGGTAGCGCATCAGACAACACCTGTATATGGATTAGCCTAGATTTCCCGAAGCCCTCTTTAGATAAACCGATCGGTTTCCTGACTGCTATAGTGTCACCGAGAACAACACTCAGGAAGATACTCTCTAGTACCTGGGTAGTCGGGTAGTACGGCTAAGGGCACGGTCTAGCCTCCTTAGTTGGTGCCCTGAGATATTGGGCCAAGTACTACTATTGGACCCCGCACGTATATCAGAGAGCTATAGCACAGGGAAAACCCTTGTCTGTAGAACCCTCGAATACCTAACCCTTGAGACAAAAACAAAAACAAACAAGATTTATTGCGGCAAAATTGTGTCTCCTGCATTCGAGTTGCCAAATCACTACACATTTATTCCCGATTAAGCATTTGGGTATTTCATCACTGCAGTATTCTTCATATCGGAGTATAACTCCGCAGGTGTAATAAAAATAAAAATAACAGTCTAGATTTTGTTGCACCATTATTTGAGAACTATTCCATTGGATTTCTCTCTTCGCCCTTATCACATTCATACTTATCATTTTTCAGCAAAGTTTTTGACCCCACGGGTTGGGAAACTCAAATGGAACATTATTTCTCTTTGTACGACATTGAATATGAGTTGGCCAAACTCCGGTATGGTGTTCTCCATCTAGATCAAGAACATTGGCAATGGTGGAAATGGAGAAAAATTGCCCTTCAAGGGTATGTTGCTTGGACACACTTTGTGGCAGAGATTTATGAATGCTTTGACACTGACACCAACCATTTAGGTCGTTTGACAAAGTTGAAACAATCTAGCACAATGGAAGACTTTATAGCTGCTTTTGAGTGACTAACTTTTCGTATAGAGGGCATGTCTAATGTTTTTTTCCTAGAATGTTTTATCAATGGCCTCAAGGATGAGATCCGTGCCCATGTCCTCATGGCTAGGCCTCAGAGTTGGGTGGAGGCTACTAAAAGAGATAAGGAATAACAATAGTTTGTCTCTTCTCAAAACTGGAAACCCTCCTTTAGTCCTCGCACTAAACCAGTAAATCCCACTCCTCCTTCTACTCTACTAAAGATCCAAAAATTGACCAAGGCCGAAATGGTTGAACACCAACTCAAAGGCCTTTTTTATAATTGTGATGACAATAATTTTCTGGACACAAGTGTAAGGAACAAAATATTTTATGGCCATCTCAGAGGATGTTTCGGAAGAGGATGTTGAAGCCCCCCTTGTGTTTGTGTCACCTGAACCCACTGACATAACCCCTCCCTCAGACCCTCCCGAAGTAGAACCAGTCATTTCCCTAAATGTTATCACTGGCTTCTATGCTCCCCAAACCCTCAAGCTAATTGGCTACATCAAGCATAGGAAAGTCATCATTCTTGTGGATAGTGGAAGCACCCATAATTTTATTCATCGCCACATTGCCCAAGAAACTAATTGCTATATTCATGTAGTCATTAATTTCCAAATCATGATTTCCAATGGCAGGTCCATGAAATGTGGAGGGCGTTGTGAAAATGCGCGTCTCCAAATTGGTGACTACCACCTGAAATATCATATGTTTTCTATCGACATGGGCAGTTGTGACATTGTGTTGGGTGCATACTGGCTAAGGACTTTGGGTCCCACTCTCATGGATTTTAAATAATTAAACATGCAATTCGACCAAGAGGGCCAACAATATAAGTTCCAAGGCATCATCGTTGGTTCCCCTAAGATCATTAGTTCCCATCGCATGGAAACGATGCTCAAAAAAG
This sequence comes from Picea engelmannii, assembly GCA_009831015.1. NCBI lineage: Eukaryota > Viridiplantae > Streptophyta > Pinopsida > Pinales > Pinaceae > Picea > Picea engelmannii. Next base: position 345,840 of record ML784416.1, read on the forward strand.
GTCATTCTGGCGTTATTGCCCAACTCCATGCCATACAAGCAACTGAGACACCCTCTGTGTCGCAGGACCTCCAATCCATCCTCTCTAAACATCAAGTGGTTTTTTCCACTCCCCAGGGACTCCCTCCTTCCCATGGTGTTCATGATCATTCCATTCCCCTTGTCCCAGGAAGCCTTCCTCCCAATATCCGTCCCTATCGTCACCCCTTTTCCCAAAAAAATGAAATTGAGAAAATGGTTCAAGAACTGTTTAACACAGGTGTTATTTGCCCTAGTACGAGCCCCTACTCTTCTCCTGTGGTCATGGTCCTTAAGAAAGAAGGTTCTTGGCGCATGTGTCCTGACTTCCGCACCCTCAACAAACTCACCATTAAAGACAAATTTCCCATTCCTGTCATTGATGACCTCTTGGATGAATTGAGTGGTGCCATGTTCTTTATTAAACTTGATCTTCGTTCTGACTACCACCAGATACGTATGAAAGAGGCAGACATTCCTAAGACTTCATTTAGAACTCATGCGGGCCACTATGAGTTTTTGGTCAATCCCTTTGGCTTGTGTAATGCTCCCTCCACTTTCCAAAGCCTCATGAATCATGTCTTCCATCATTTTCTCCATCATTTTGTCTTAGTTCTCTTTGATGATATCCTCATCTATAGCAAAACCTGGACAGACCATATTGCTCATGTGGATTGAGTTATCCATCTACTCTCTCAGCACCAACTTTTCCTGAAACAATCTAAATGTGCTTTTGGCGCCTCAGAAGTCGAGTACTTGGGTCATCTTGTTGGAAAGGACGACTTCATGGTGGATCCTAAAAATATTGAAGCTATGCAAGACTGGCCTCACCCAAAGACTCTCAAAATCTTGCGTGGATTCCTAGGCTTAACAGGTTATTATTGCAATTTTTTTAAGAATTATGGAAAGATTGTGGCACCTCTCACTGCACTCCTTAAAAATAATTATTTCACTTGGACTCCAGCAGCTACTCAAGATTTTCAAACCTTTAAGATGGCCATGTGCACCACTCCAGTCCTGGCCCTTCCTAATTTCACAAGAACCTTTGTCCTAGAATGTGATGCTTCAGGGAAAGGAATTGGCAATGTCCTTATGAAAGAGGTTCGACCTTTGGCCTTTACCAACAAACCATTGTTTGAACGAAATTTAGACAAATCAATCTATGAAAAGGAAATATTGGCTATTCTGCATGTCGTTGATCTTTGGTGCCCTTATATATTGGGGCAACGCTTCCAAATTAAGACAGATCATCAAAGCCTCAAGTATTTTTTGGAACAACGCATTTCCTCCCTAGAGCAACAAAAATGGGTGACTAAGCTCTTTGGATATGATTATGAGATCATTTACAAGAAAGGAAAAGACAATGTGGTTGCAGATGCACTTTCCTGAAAATATGAAGATGAAGAGTCCCTTTTTTCTCTCTCCTTCATTGTACCAAATTGGCTCCAAACCATTCGCTAGGAATGGCTACACGATCCCAAAAGTTCACATCTGATACAACAATTGCAGTCCAATTCTCCATTTTCCCCAGGGTAATCTTGGCTCCATGATGAGCTTCAATACAAAGGTCATTTGTATTTAAGTAAACAGTCAAAACTTAAATCCACTGTACTTTCTGAGCTTCATGCTACACCCATGGATGGGCACTCCAGGTTTACCAAAACCTATGACAGAGTCAAACGTTCTTTTTTCTGGGATGGTATGAAATAGGAAGTTCATAATTTTGTGGCTGAATGTAATGTGTGTCAATGCAACAAGGGAGAAACAGTCAAATCTCCTGGTACACTACAACCGCTTTCGATTCCACCTGCTATTTGGCGAGATATCTCTATGGATTTTATTGTAGGCTTACCTAAATCGAGCAATAAATCAGTCATCATGGTGGTAGTTGATATCCTTTCCAAGTATGCTCATTTTTGTGCTCTTCAACACCCATTTACAGCATCCACTGTGGCTCCACTTTTCATGGATCAGGTCTTCAAGCTTCATGGCATGCCACATTTTATTGTTTCTGATCGTGACCCAACTTTCACCAGCAATTTCTGGCAATAACTATTCAAGCTACAAGGCACCCAATTGCATCTCAGCACATCTTATCATCCCCAGACTGATGGTCAAATTGAAGTTGTCAACAAGTGTTTGGAAACATATTTGAGGTGTTTTGCCTCAGAAAAGAAAAATCAGTGGGCTCAATGGTTACCACTATTTGAATGGTGGTACAACACTTCATACCATACAACTACACGCATGACTCCTTTTGAAGCGATATATGGAAAAAACCCACCTTCAGTTCTCTCATATTTGCCAGGTGTCTCGAAGGTCTAGGCGGTTGAACAAACGATTACAGTTCGAGAGGCCATTCTCCGTACCCTCAAAGAGAATTTGTTCATGGCCCAGAATCGCATGAAGAAACAAGCAGATCAAGGTCGCTCTGAACGTCAATTTGCAGAAGGGGATCATGTGTTTCTTCGACTGCAACCTTACAAGCAAAATTCCCTCAAGGCTGACCATTGTCAGAAACTGGCGCCCAAAATTTATGGTCCTTATATAGTTCTCAAATGTGTGGGACAAGTGGCCTATCAGTTAGCTTTGCCCAGTCATTCTAAGCTACATCTTGTTTTTCATGTTTCATGCTTAAAGAAGGTGATTGGAACTAAGTGCCAAACTCAAACCAACCTTCCTGAGTTGGACGAAGAAGGCTCCATTTGGCTACAACCACAAACCATTTTGGACCAGCGTGATCATCGCCTGCGTCAACGAACCATCAAGTAAGTGTTAGTATAGTGGAAAGAAACAACCCCAGTATATGCCACTTGGGAACCAACTACCATTCTGCAGCAATTTCCACATCTCAAGCCTTGAGGACAAGGTTGTTTTTAAGGGGGAGAACATGTTAGGGACCTAACCCCTCACGTAGGTAGAATAATATATTACGATGTAATAAAGGTTAATATTAATAAGGCCTAGCAATAAGGAAGAATAAGTTGAATGTAAGAAGACCTAATAGAAGCTTCCGCTTCTAGAAGGATCTTCCTCTAGATGGTTCTTTTGATAGACATATTTAGTATAAATAGGAGTCGAGGGTATGCGAAATTTTTTCTTGGATATTATTGTAATAAATATTTGCTCTACTGGAGGTTACCCCCTCGAAGAGGCAAGTGAACATTGCTCTCAGTAATCAAAGTGCTCTTTTTGGTGTTATTCTGGTATCATTTGGGTATTATTGTGGTGTTGTTCTAGTTATATTGTTGTTCGTCTGCCATTTCTAGCATTTTATTTTTGTTCAACATACTTTTTATATCTGGAATATTACAATTTCTGAGTCATATAAGGTTCAAACCCTAGTCTAACCATAAGTGTGGAATTTCTAAAGGTTAACTAAGGATATCTACGTAAATAATGAGCCTAAATTTATGGGGAATCAAAAGTAAAATAAAAGGATAGTTGCAAGGAGAAGAGGAAAAGTGCAATACATGATATTTGCAACCAAAGTTGTAAAGGAACATACATAGAGTAACCCAACACTTAGGGCTAAAAGAAAAGGTAAGTCCCTACCTAGAATCAGGGAAAATTTTAGAGGCTATATATCGCCCATGGGATAATTTTACATGCTTTTTTTTAAAAAAGACTCGCCAATTTCCATTTTTTCTAAAAGCGATTCACCCAAATTCTATAGAATAAAATTATTTTACCTTAAAAATAGGCCAAATTTTATAGAGAATATATAAAAATCCTTATAAATTCAAATATTTTTACAAAAATATCATTAAACATTTTATAGTTTGTATATTAAGGACTAGTAACATTCGCCAAGGTTTCTACATTATGCGATAAATTTCCATCCTTAAATTTATCCCTAGCTAGAAGCCTCTTTGTTCTAAATCAAGGGAATGAGTTGACAAGCTTGCTATTAGAATATAGTAGATCTTGTTTTTATTATGGATGAAAATGAGTTAGGATTGTTGATGATTGCAACTATGTGAGACATTCTCGAGCTTACAAACCTGTGAGATGTGGATCATTGCAGTTATGTGAGTCTTTCTCCAGCTTACAAACCTGAGAGAAATCCCATAAGAAGGGTATGTGGTTCCTACCTGAGAAAGTGTTGGAGCATAGAGATGACCTCCTCCATTCAGAGAGTTGATAAGAACTCCAGATGATTATCCAGTGGGAAAGGCGATATGTTGAGTTAGACGTGCCTGTGGCTGAGCACAAGGTGAACGTGTGAAATCCCAAAGTGTTGGGTGCATCGTCATGTGAGAATAAATGAAGATGATGTATTAGTGATACAGGTGGATATCACTAGCTCAAAATATTTTTCTGACAATTTTGGCAATTTACTATTTTTAGCATTTTTAACTTCCGGGGCCATTTTGAGGGCCTAAATGAAGGTTTTTCAGGATCGAGATTCTCAATGATAGACAAAGTCATGTTTGAGCCCCCAAAAGGAATATCCTTGATTATACCTTTCCAACGGGCTATCATACGCCTAAGACGGAGATCGTATGCAAAAGTTATGACTCTGGGAAGTTGATGTACTAACTTACTCAGACAGGGCCCACATGACTTTTGGTGCTTCATCTCCTAGGGTTAGGTTTTTGGATGTCTAGGGTTTTTGGCATTCTGGTTTATTGTAAAAAGGCCTTTAGAACCTCATTGTAATGATCTTCTGGGGAATGAGTGCAACCGTCACATCTCTTCTCAAAGATAAGCCGCCACCATTCCAGCAAGCTTGTTTCTGCTGCATTTTACAGTTTCATCTTATTTCCTTATTGAATAGAAAACCAATTTTATTGTATCTCTGTTATTTTATGTTAAGCACCTGTTAATATTCTGTATTCATTTCGTTCTACTCATAAAATTTGGATCAGTGGTATCATAGGGGTCTGCTCCTTGTCATCTTAATGCATGTCCCAAACAAGGTCGGAGTACAAAGAGTTGGGTCTCAAGCTTGTTTCTCTTGAGGAAAAAATCTCTTGCACACCCAAGCGACCTCTCATGGCAAGAGAAAAGAAATATGACGGGATAGGATATGCTTTCAAACTGTTGATTGAGGAAGCCCTCACGCAACAAAGGAACAAGATGATGGATAGTTTCACGCAAATCCTTCGGCTACTACCAACAGGCGACACATCTTCTTTGAGCAGAGGCACCGCCCCCTTCAAGGTACAAATAAACTTCGATATTCCTATATTTGAAGGTCAAATAGACATAGATGTTGTAGACAAGTGGTTGAATCTACTAGAAGGTTATAATTTTTTCCATATCTTTTCGAATAGAGAAAATATTACTTTTGCACTCCTCAAAGTCGTTCCCCATGTCAAAGATTGGTGGGAAACTTTTTGTGAGAAAAAGGAAATAGAGGAACCCTCATTATTTATAGTCACGACCACTTGGGAATCCTTCAGGGATTCTATGAAGGAACAATACTACCCTATCAGAAGTTATGATGACTTGTATACCAAATGGACCACACTATGGAAAGAAAGAGACCAAGCAGTACCAAATTTCACAAATATTTTCCATACCTTGTGCACCAAGTTGGGTATCAAAGCTTCGAAGCAACATCTAGTGCTCAAGTATCACAGAGATATGCATAGATACATCCATACTGAAATGGAATTTCTGTACATCTCATCCTTTGGCGCGGCCTATCGATATCCGTCAAAATCGAGCAGAGGCACAAACAAAATACGCGGCAATTTGGGCCTGGGAACCCCTCACAACAAAATCCAGGAAAGGGAGGACACAACCCACAGAACAAAGGACAGAGAAAATATGGACAATATCAGGACAACCAGTCCAAGCCGCAAGCAAAGAAGGACACTGGAAAGACAAAGAAAGATACCGGGAAATGGTGTGACTTCCATAATAGCTCAAAGCAATCGTTGGTGGCCGAAGTGAAAGCCTCTGAATCAAATGCAGTTTCTAACTCTGATCCAGAACCAGAAAGGGGAAGACGGATCATTGACGCGGAACCCAGTTCCACCGTTGCTACCACCAAGCTCCAGCCTGGTGAACCAGACGAGCTAGAAGAAGGAGAACGCCTCTTCCATTCATAGATGTGGGTAAAAGGCACCCCGTTGCACTTCATCGTTGCTAGCGGTAGCCAGAAGAACCTCATCTCAATAGAGGTTGTCAATCAGCTGGCCCTGCTGACAATGCCACACCCACAACCCTACATCATTGGATGGCTCTGCCAAGGAAGCGATCTCTGCGTCAACCAACAGTGTCGACTATCGTACAACATCAAGCCCTTCAAAGACGAGGTATTGTGTGATGTTGCTCCTCTCGAAGTTTGTGATGTTCTTTTGGGCCAACCTTATTTATGGAAACGTCATGTTGTATATGATTCTAGGCCTCATAGTGTTATTATTACTTTGAACAGGAAATTGTACAGGATACCCGAGGCAGTCCCACCTAGTGTTATTTCCTTGATCTCTGCTAATAAATGCAGGAAGGTCATCTCTCAGACGGGGAAGTTTGTCTTCTTCGTGATTCACTCTCAGAATAAGCAAAAGATCACATCCACATCCAGGGTCTATGTGGCCGACCTCTCCACATAGAAGAAGTAAGTAGATAAGGTCATGGAAGAATACTCATATATCTTCTCCTCACCTACCGGGGTACTTCTACACTGCCAGGTCAAGCACCCCATCGATCTGACCCCCGATGCACCGCTACCCAATGGGCCAGTCTATTTCCGCTCTTTGTTAGAGAATGAGGAGATCAAGTGACAGATCCAAGGACTACTCCACAAGGGGCACATCCATCCCAAATCATCACCTCGCGGGAGCCCAATCATGATGGTACAGAAGAAAGATGGAACCTGACGACTCTGCATTGATTATCGGGCTCTGAATAAAATCACAGTAAGAAACCGGTACTTGATTCCTCGAATCGACGACCTCCTTGATCAACTCACATGGGCCAAATACTTCAACAAGATTGATTTGAAGTCTGGCTACCACCATGTCCTGATAGAACAAATAGATGTATGGAAAACTGCCTTCAAGTCAAAGGAAGGCCTTTTTGAATGGTTGGTCATGCCCTTTGGTTTAACAAATTCTTTAGCCACTTTCATGAGGATGATGGACGATATCCTTCGACCATTTACCAATACTTTTGTAGTGGTGTATCTAGATGACATTCTCATTTACAATAAGACTTGGGTCGAACACTTGCAGCATATTCAGCAGGTTCTGCACACCCCGCGACAGCACAAGCTATATGCCAACTTGGAAAAATGCTCTTTCGGCATGGACAGGGTTAATTACCTGGGATACATCATTGATCAGCATGGAATACATGTGGATCCAGGAAATATCCAAGTCATTTGTGATTGGCCAGCCCCAACCACACTCACTGAGCTTCAGAGCTTCTTGGGCCTTGCCAATTTCTACCGCAGGTCTGTGTTGGGATTCTCCCATATTGCATGGGCCCTTGGCCAAATAATCAGGGGTGGTGGTAAGGAGAAATTTGCATGGGGTTGGTCCCAACAACAAGTGTTCGATGATTTGAAGCAGCGCTTTTGCTCAGCCCCAGTACTTTCACTACCAGACCTGCAACAACCCTTTGAGATCGAGACATATGCTTCAAACTATGCGGTGGGCGTCGTTCTCACTCAGCACGGCCACCCCATGGCCTATCATAGTGAGACACTATCAGATGTTGTTCATAAGTACCCTACCTACGACAAAGAAATGTACTCCATTGTGAAATCCTGCCGCTAGTGGAGACATTACATTCTTGGGAAGGAGACAGTCATCCAAACTAATCATAAGTCACTGCAGTTCATGTAGACACAAGGAAAATTGCAGAATGATCGCCATCAAAAGTGGCCCACATACATGCAACAATTCCACCTCAACATCAAGTATAAAATAGGAAGCACCAATCGTGTCACTGATTGCCTCAATAGACCGCCAGTCGTGGCACTCACCACGATGCTAGACTCTTGAAGCCATGAGACCTCTGGATGGCCCCAACTCTATGAGACAGACCTGGACTTTGCCACCACCTACCAAATGTTGGGTGAAAATGCAGTTGTCGATAATTTCCATCTTCAGGATGGATTGTTGTGTCGTATGGGCCATATTTGTGTCCCATCAAGCGAGGGAGCGAATATGATATGGGAATCCCACTACAGTCGGGTGGCAGGACACTTTGGCGTCAAAAAGACAGTGGCGATGCTACAGAAACATTTCTACTGGCCAAAACTTCTACAGGAGGTCAACAAGTATATTAGGTCCTGCACTGCCTGTTCTATTGCCAAACCGACCACTAAGAAACAGGGCCTGTACACCCCTCTTCCTACTCCTGACAGTCCATGCGAATCCATCTCAATGGACTACATGTCGGGCCTCTCGTCCACCAAGTGGGGAAATGACTGTGTTTTTGTGGTTGTTGATCGTTTTTCTAAAATGGCGATTCTGGTTGCCTGCAAGAAGAACATCACAACATAGGCCACTGCCAAGCTCTTATTTGAACGAGTTTAGGTACATTTTGGAATCCCACAAACCATTGTCTCAGATTGGGACAGACGATTTCTTAGCACATTCTGGTCGAGCCTCTGGTCACTGCTAGACACCAAGCTCACCAAATCCATGGCCTTCCACCCCTAGACAGATGGCCAAACCGAGGTCGTAAATCGACTGATTGTGCATATCCTTCGCATGTATAATTCAAAGCACCCTCCCACATGGCATGAGAGTCTTCCCTATGTCCAACATAGCTACAACCGATCCATGTATAACTCAACTGACCACAGCCCCTTTCAGGTGGGGTTGGGATTCCAACCATTGGGTCCCATAGATGTTGCACTTCCCCTTCCAGTCACTTTGACAGACTCATCTTTTGCTCCAAATGAAGCTGACAAAGCCACTCGGTTCATTGAGCGGATCCAGCACATCCACCAACAGGTTTAGGATATCTTACAGAATTCTAATGACAAGTACAAGCAGTGCCATGATCAACATCGGGTGCCACATAAGTTTCAGATGGGCGAAAAAGTTTGGTTGCACTTGCAGAAAGAACGCCTTACATGACCCTATCAGAAGCTTCACCCACTCCATTATGGGTCGTACACCATCACCAAGGCCATGGGGGATAATGATTTTGAGCTCAACATTCCTCCTTTCCTTGGCCTGCACCCAGTGTTCAACGTGGATCTCCTTCGCTCTTATTTCCCACCATTATTGGACACCTTCGACGTGGCAGAACAACTGACACCAACAAAGATCAACCCCGAATACATACAACAAGAATCCAGTGATCATATTGTGGACACATGGATCAAGGGCACTCAACAGCAAAGGATCCATCTTTATCGAGTCGTCAAAGTAGGGCAGCTCCTGCACCAAGGCAAGTGGCTCACCCCGGGCCAAATTCAGCAGAAATTTCCTCATCTGATGGGGGAACTCAACGCAATGGAGACCATTTATTCCTAAGGAGGGAGGATTGATCCAAGTGGATATCGGTGGCCACCCACCTTTTCCAACTTGCTCAAAACAGTTTTCTGGCAATTTTGGCAATTTACTATTTTTAGCAGTTTTAACTTCCAGGGCCATTTTGAGGTCCTAAATGAAGGTTTTTCGGGATCAAACTTCTCAATGATACTCAAAGGCATGATTGAGCCCCTAAAATGAATCTCCTCGACGATACATTTCCAATGAGCTATCATACGCCTAAAATGGAGATTGTATGCAAAAGTTACGACCCCGGGAAGTTGATGTACTAACTTACCCAGACGGGGCCCACATGACTTTTGGCGCTTCATCTCCTAGGGTTAGGTTTTTGGATGTCTAGGGTTTTTGGAATTCCGGTTTATTGTAAAAATTCCTTCAAAGCCTCATTGTAATGATCTTCTGGCGAATGAGTGCAACCGTCACATCTCTTCTCAGAGATAAGTCGCCACCATTCTAGCAAGCTTGTTTCCGCTGCATTTTACAGTTTCAACTTATTTCCTTATTGAATAGAAAACCAGTTTTATTGTATCTCTGTTATTTTGTGTTAAGAATCTGTTAATAATCTGTAGTCATTTCGTTCTTCTCATAAAATCTATATCAATTAGCCTCCTCTGAGCAGCAAAGTTGAGGAGAAACTCCAGATGATTCTCCTGTGTGAGGCAGTGGGAAAGAAGATTTGTAGAGTGGATGTGCTTGTGGATGAGCACAGGTGAACGTGTGAAGATCTAGTTCTTCTATGTAATGTAGTGAGCCAGATATATGGACATCCATATGGATGTGCCCCTAGTGGATGAGCACTAGTGGGTGTATCAGATCCCATGCTATATTGTTCAAGAGTCAGACCTGCCTGTAATCCTAATTGTAATGTAAAGGGTACAGGTCGGCCCCACCTTAATGTGATTAGTAATAAATGTAAAATAAAATTAATCTGGTTAATATTAATTATAATGTGACTTAGAGAGGTCAGCCATGTTGTGCCAATAGACACTTATGTTGATAGGACAAGTCTAATATAACTAAAGGAAGATTCCCCATTGTGGAATCACATCCTACACACATATTTGGAAATTTCAACAAGTACACTTCCTTGGGAAAAGTGTGCACCTCTCTTGGGCGCTAGTATTCTAGGGTTTGAGTACCCTCTTGTGTGCTATGGTTTATCTTGGTGGTGAATTTATTTCTCTTGAAGAATATAGCAAAGTATTTTCCTAGGTTTTCTTCCCTTGTTGAGAAGGGTTTCCTAGGATACTTATTGTGTTTTTGTGCATGGTGCTTCTTCTTGTGATCTTGATTACTGCAACATTAATGGTTTAAGTAAAATGAAAAAATGGAATTAACTTCATGCTTAAGCCTACATTATTGAAAAATCAACATGGTATCAGAGCATAGGTCTTGAACAACCCATTGCACAAAACTTCAAAGCAAATCGTCTTGTTTTTGCAGAATCGTACGACCCTCCTAAGGTTTCCATAAATTCTGTACGAACCTCCTTCTTTCTCAATTTCATCCCTTAATACTTGGATATTGGGTATATTTTTGGCATAGGAGTGTACGACCTTATTCAGCGCACCTCCAGCAAGCTTCATATCGAAATTCTGAGAATTTTTAAATTTTGGCCCTAGGGTTTCACCAATTTCTGCAGAAATTTCAGTATTAGGGTTTCTGCAACTCATTGAAGGAGCTCTTCATCTCACCAGTGTTATCTTATCTTTCAAGGCTTATTTCTGGTAGTCATAAGTCCAATAAAACCTAAAAGTTCTAGCCTATCCTAGCCATTAGGTTTTCTAGCCCAGTTGACAAAGGGTTGTGAATAATCTAAAATAATGATGAACAAAACTATGATGGAAGATAAGCTTGATGGATCAAGCAAATTCAAGTTCTTGGACAACAAGACTTCAAAGGAAGACTTATTGTGGGTGATACAAAGGGTGTCAATGTGACATATCTCCTTCATGAAGATGTTAGAGGACAAGAGATCAGCCATGTGCCATTGGAGAAATTATATCAGCACCCTTAGGTATGTACTTGTACATATATTATTTGTATCATTATCATGAGGGTAATTGCAGGACGAAGGAAATTTTTGTTGAAGTCTTGGATCTAGAGGGATATCAGTGCATTGAGAGGAACAACACATTGGAAGTGAAGACTCCAGGTTTGATTGTTGAAATTTTCATTCCTCTAACCTATATTTCTAAAGTTTGCTACATTACAAGTAGGTGTTCTAGCTGTGACAACAATCCTTAAATTGTTTTGATTCTAGAGATGTACCCATTATTCTCCTTTATGAGATATTGTTGTTTTTGGTTCCTCTTGTTTTCTTGTTCCATACATGTTAAGAACAAAGGAAGATGCTCATCCTTCAGAGGGATTCACTTGACTCATAGGGAGTCAAAACTATTTGAGAAAGAGGAAGAATAGAATCATCATTGAGACAACCAATGCAATAATGCATGATCAAAATCTCTCTATAATTCCATGGGTAGAAGCATGCATGACACAATATATGTTTAGAACAAGATTCTTCATTAGACTTTGTAAAACATAACTCCCGAAGAAACCTTCACCAAAATGAAGCCTGAGATTTAACACTTCAGGTTATTTGGGTGCCCAGTGTATTTTCATGTACCAAAAGAGAAGAAGTCCAAGCTAGATCCTTTAGAAAGAAAGGATACAATGAATCTTCAAAGACATTCCAAATCGACATCCCTGGTCAAAGACAGATTGAGACAAGCAGAGACGTTGTCCTTGAAGAAGAGATAGTTTTTCAAAGATCCAGAGAATCTTAGATGGAGATTAACAGTAAGACAATACCTTCTCCCCCTTTAGCAGTTCATAGGGAGACAAACATTAGTCCAGTTGATCTAGTTTCTCCAGTTTATATGTTCAGAGATATTTCAATAGGGCATAAAATACCTACCTAGACTCACTCTGCAAGAGGCAGAGAAACATACAAGCCTATCAAGGCACATCCCGAGAAAGAAAAAAAGGTTTTCGAGCTATCCTTCAGTCATGAGCCACTTCATTGATGTTGAGCCTCCTTGTCTTAGAGAAGCAACAGGAGAATAGGTATGGAAAGATGCAATAACAGAAGAATACCAGTATATCTTAAAGAATGATGCATAAGATATTATTCAGGGACCATAAGGGAACTCTGTGGTAACTTCCAAGTGGATCTATAAGATCAAGCATGCAACTGATGGAAGTGTTGAGAAATACAAAACGAGATCTATAGCCAGAGGTTTCTCACAAACAAAGGGAGTTGTCTATGATGAGACGCTTGATCCAGTAAAACCCAATACACTTTCATCTGTAATACCATCCATGAGTTGGAAACTATATCAGATAGATAAATTCTAGATGAGTTTGGATTTCAGCAATAGGGTTGTTGATCCAAACCTATATCATTACAGTGTTGATAAGGAGAGCTTGATTTTGATGACTTATTCAGAAAGCCTTGTTGTTGGATACAAGTAATCCTTGACTTATGAATTAGATATGAAGAATCTGAGTATGATGCACTACTTCTTGAGACAAGAAGTATGACAGAGGACCAATAAGATTTTCTTGAGTTAAGGAAAATATACAGTGAAAATATTAAATAAGTTCAAGTATGACAGAATACAAAATCCACCATGATGGATTGATGATGATTCAGACGAGACTGATCCACAACTGATTGGATCATTGATGTATCTGGTTAACACTAGACTTGATTCATTCCATGCAATGAATTTGCTTAGTTATTTCACGAGTCAACCGAAACAGACTCACTAGACAACAACAAAATATGTATTAAGATATATTTGAGGCACAGTTGGATATGGCCTGAGACATTCCTTCAGTGTGAACTTGAGTTTGCAGGATATGCCGATTCAGATTGAGTAGAAAGTACAATAAACCAAAAGAGCACATCCAGTTGATGTTCTACCATGAAATTTTCCATGGTTTCCTAATGCAACAGAAAAAAAAACTCTATGGCCTTGAGTGCACCAAAGACAAAGTATACAACAATGAGTGTGCGAATCAATGTGGCTTCACAAACTTCTGACAAATTTACCTGACCATGAGATGGATCCTATGATGATAACCAAGAGCTGTTTATAAATCTCCTTGAGAACCCAGTGTTTTCTGATGAATCGAAACACGACAAGATGAAATATCCTTATATCAGAGATATGATGCTGAGGAAAAATCATACACATGCAGTACCTTCCTACACATGAGAAGATTGCAAACATATTCACCAAACTAACTTGGTGAAGAATGCCTCCCTAGTTGAGAGGGAGTATTGATGACTCCAGCCAAGACAAAATTCAAAATATATCTGTGTGAGACTTGGCATGATAAAGATTCCTCCCTAGCTGAGAGGGAGTGTTGATGATTGCAGCTATGTGAGACATTCTCCATCTTACAGACCTGTGAGATGTGGATCATTGAAGCTATGTAAGTCTTTATCCAACTTACAAATATGAGAGAAATCCCCTAAGAAGGGTACGTGGTTCCTAATTGAGACAAAACTAGAACGTAGAGATGACCTCCTCCATTCAAAGAGTTGAGAAGAACTCCAGATGATTATCCAGTGGGAAAGTATCTGTTGAGTTAGATGTGCCTGTGGCTGAGCACAAGGTGAACGTGTGAAATCCCAAAGTGTTGGGTGCATCGTCATGTGAACAGAAATGAAGATGATGTATTAGCCTCCTCTGAGCAGCAGAGTTGACGAGAAAATCCAGATGATTCTCCCATGTGAGGCTGTGGGAAAGAAGATCTGTAGAGTGGACATGCCTGTGGACGAGCACAGGTGAACATGTGAAGATTTGGTTCTTCTGCATAATGCAGTGATCTAGATATATGGACATCCCTATGGATGTGCCCCTAGTGGATGAGAACTAGTGGGTGTATCAGATCCCTTGATATATTGTTCAAGAGTCAGACATGCCTGTAACCCTAATTGTAATGTAAAGGGTACAGGTTGGCCCCACCTTAATGTGATTAGTAATAAATGTAAAAGACAATTAATCTGGTTAATATTAATTATAATGTGACTTAGAGAGGTCAGCCCTATTGTGCCAATAGACACTTTTGTTGATAGGACAATTCTAATATAAGTAAAGGAAGATTCCTCATTGTGGAATCACATCCTACACACATGTTTGGAAATTTCAGCAAGTACACTTCCTTGGGAAAAGTGTGCACCTCTCTTGGGCGCTAGTCTTCTAGGGTTTGAGCACCCTCTTATGTGGTAGGGTTTATCTTGGCAGTGAAGGTATTTCTGTTGAAGAATATAACAAAGGATTTGGCTGGGTTTTCTTCCCTTTTTTAGAAGGGTTTCCTAGGATACTTCTTGTGTTCTTGTGCATGGTGCTTGTTCTTGTGATCTTGATTGCTACAACATTGATGGTTTAAGTTAAATGATAAAATGGAATGAACTTCATGATTAAGCCTAGGTTATTGAAAAATCAACAAGGATCACAAGCAAAGCCATCATAAAAACATAGGTTTCTTGCTTACTATCAAAGGAATAAAACAAGTGACGAAAACCCCAAATAAGAATACACCAAGATGATATTTGGATTTATATAAGAGAACCCATAAATCCCTCTAAATTTTATGTTAATCCTGAAGTAGTGGATGTATTCCAAAAATCAAATTAGATTGAATAATTTAATAGGCTAAGAGGTTTTGATGATAAGTTTGTTGTGAATTTGATTAACACATGTTGATGAGAGTTATAGGGCTCCCTATTGGGATACCATGGGACAAGGAAGAGAGATAGCATGATGTAGAGAAACAATTCTTCGAGATTTATGAAAAGATAGAAGGAAAAAAGAATCACGTGAGAAGAGAAAGAATGCCCAAACCTTAGGATGAAGTATCCTTACATATAATGAAATATGTTCCATGTAAAAATAGTATGGTCCATACATACCATTTTAGGATGCTACACTAACTAAGAAAATTATACTATGAGCATCTTGAGAAAAACTTGAGCATCCCTAAACTGCCTATTATATAGTCTCTAAGAAAATCAAGTGCTAAATTGAATGAAGGAATATTGGATACCTTAGCCCATCATGGGATAATGTGTTTTTTATGCACTAGATAAAGAAACAATGTTATTTAATGGGAGGTTTCGCTAGGGGTTTCATCGTTTGTCCAAAGCGTATAAGGACTTCCCATGTGTTCAATTGCAATCAACAAATCTTCTCTTAATATATAGTCGTAGTCATTAATATGTTGTGATTTTTTATTCTAAGCTCAACTACATAAGTGTGAACTATGAGTAATGTTACATTGAAAAGGGAGAATTTTCTAATGAATCAAAAAAGAAAAGAAATGTAAAATATTAATAGAAGTGTATTACTAATTTACTAAATGGCGTTCCCCATCTTAAAACCAGTTTTATGTGATTTTTTTTTAAGCAACCTGGTATTAAATTATTAATGAATCGTCCATTTCGAAAGGTTAATATTGTCCAACTTACCTTTTATACATCTTTTCTTCTTCTCTCACATTGGAGTTTCGTTACCTTATTTATGCAATGATTTAAAGAAATTATTTAATAATATAAGTTTTTGAGTGTGTGTGTTATGCATTAATGATTATATAGAAAATAGATTATATATATGCGTTGGATATACATATATATGTGGGAAGGATTTTAAGTTGTGTAGGACTATTTAACATTGCTCTAGAGACAAGTCTTGTTGCTTATCTAAAATTATTGTAATAGCTTACATTATGGCCCTCTATATGATGGTATTGCCTCTATTTGTATGATTTTTGCTTAAAAAATATATCTACTGAGGTGCTTCGTGCTTGCAACAATCAATGTATTAAGACTGAATCAATTTATTAAGACTAAAGTTGAGTCTATTTGTTTTGTCTCTTGCATTGTGTCTATTTGATCGGTGTCCTCAAGCTCCTCTACATTGTCATTTTCTAAAGCATGGTCCTACTATGATTTTGACTAAGATTATATTTTCTAAAGAATGGTACTATTGTGATTTGGACTAAGATTATATTTGCTTTATTGTCATTGAACGGATTAATCTAATGAGTTGTGGGTAATTTCCATTACCATTTGAAACAAACTTGTTTTGGAAGTTTGCATATATTACCAAGGTAAATTTCCATTTGGCATATATTCCAATTTCTTATTGAAATTTTTTCTTTTAAGTTGATAAGGATCATGCTTAAATGGCATGCTTTTTTTTGTCCAAGTTAAATTTTGTGTATACAAGAATGTATTTTATCATAGTTATCTTATTAGAACATCCCAATTGTATTTTCAATGTTCCACCAAGCCTCTAGGACATGGGACATGGGAATGGGGAAACACATATGTGGGATGTGTGGAGACACCCCCTAAATTTGCAGGAAACTTTGGGGTCCTCAACATAGGGAGTCCCATTCAAAATCTTAAAATTATAAAAGTCTAAATATATGAAAAACAATGACAGTCATAAACATGAACAATGAACACATGAAATCTATTCACATTTCCTTTAGGGTTTTAATTTTTAGAAATTTTGACTTTTTCTAAGGAAGTTGGGCAACATTTATTGGTCCCGCACTAAGTCTCCAGAATATGGGACATGGGAATGGGGAAACGTATAGGGGGGATATGTTGAGGCATCCCCCACATTTTAAAGAAAATTTGGGGTCCTCAACGTAGGGGGTCCCATTCAACATCCTAAAACTGTAAAAATCTAAATATATGAAAAACAATGACAAGTCATAAACATGAACAATAAATACATGAACTACATATTCACATTTGTTTTAGGGTTTCAATTTTTAGATTTTTTTACTTTTTCTAGGGCCATTGGGAGAAATTCGTTGGTCCCCCAAAAAGGGAAATGACCCTTGTTTCTTGGGAAAAGCACCACCTTTTGTCTCCACGAGTTTCTCCAAAATAGGGATGTGGAGAAATGTCCCACATTGTTTTTCCCAGTCTTGGAAACATAGGAAGTGTGGGGGGTTTCCCCAGGGGAGCACATACCTATGTAACATTGAGTATTTTAACAACTAGAAGAATATTATATAAGTATCATATTGTATTAATGTCACAAAATCACCTAATGAACATGCGGCAAGTGAGTCTAAAAGTGTGACAATAGATTTGAAAGTTGAGATTTTTAAATCCAATGGAGGCATCATTCTACAATTAGTTAAAAAATTGATGATAGAGGAGGAAGAAAAAGAATAATGTCAAAAAATGCATGGATCAGGTTTTACCTATGCTAGTGGATTCGCCAGATAAAGCCCCATAACTACACCCAAATCCTCGAGGATCCATGGATTTGTCAATCCAACGCCAATTCTTTAGTTTTTTTTTTACTGGATTAGTTTCCTATAATTGGATCCATATCTGAAGTTTGTGGGTGTGGTTTCAATTTTAGGAATCATTTTTGGATGGGGGAATTGGATCCGATTGGAGGATTCAGTTCTGATGGAGGATTCTAGACTTTAAGTGTATTCAAAATGCTAGAACTACACTCAATTTAAATGCAATTTATTTCATATGTGCAACTTCAATCTTGGTTCACACAACAAAAACTTCAGTCCATCTCAAATTTCATTATTCAATAAGGGCAATAGAAAGAGTTAGAGAACACATATTTCTTCATAAACCTTAAATTAAAATTCAAGGATGGTTGAATTTTACTATACAGTGACCATTACATTGATTCAATGAGAATATTCAAATCAAATTTGATTCAATAGAAGCACATTCTAGAACACAATGTGGTACGACAACTATTTCACCAAAATTGACAGAAACGGATAAGAAAATATACCAGAATTCACAAAGCATGAGATTTATTTTGCGAATTTGTCTTTGATGCTTATTCTGATTTATTTTGTATGTATACAACTCACATGTTTGTTTTTTGTTTCCACTCTCTTTTTTAGTGGATAGTTGATAGACTGACATGGCTACTTATTTACATCATGGATTTAGTGCATCTGTTTTGGCGGAAATGATGAGGCCTGATCATTCTTCTCTGATTTCTATTTTGAGTAGAAAGTCATTATCAGATGAGTTGGCTCATGAGTTAATGGGTATTTAGGTAATCACTTGTGAATTATAAACATTTAAGGTGTAGCTTACAATCATGACTTTTTATATCCACAACTCAAGCAGACAATGTTATGGCTTTTAAGAAAGATCACATCAACAACTTTTGGTTGATTGTGCACTTTATATGAATGGTTATAAATCAAAATCACCTAAAGAACAATACAATGGTTAATGATATTGCAGACTGTATTTTTGTAGGGTGGTTTAAAAAGAGATGTAACTTTAATATTTTTATTGGTTTCTTCTTCCTCTTCCATTTTTCTTTGGAAAAGTCGATCACATATATGTGATTATTGTAGGTGGGCATGTAGCTGGGAGATTTTGCTTTGGAGTAACATGATCATTGAAAATATTTTGTGAGATATGGGATGAATATGGACCTTGTGAATTGGAAGTTCTCTTCATTTCCAGGTGATCGACAGTAATGGTGATCATTTCCTAGTCTGATCGATGGTATGTGGTACATGCTAGCCTGCAATGTGTCTAACGATAACCAGTGCAACACCCATCTAACAAGGCGTTATTACATAACCTGCTTCCCCATTTTTCTCTGCAAAATCAAAGGGCTTCAATCTTGTAGAGCAATTGTTCAGCATTGATAGATGGATTGCACAAACCTCCAAGCACTTCGAATTCGACCGTCAATCTCATCTCGTTGTTCAAATATATTTTTTTTCAATATTCACCATAGATGAGGAGAATGTGGTTCTCTATGTGTATCCATCCGAGTGCCTTTCAAATGCCAATTAAAGGAGGATTTTCAAAATTGGTCGAGTTATGCAGCGCTGGCTTCCAGAAAGGTCGAAGAGGTAGGTAATAGAATTATTGTTTGTTTGCTCACTAAGGGTGATCTCTAAATTGGGTAATTGATGATATGAAGACATTGGAGGTTTGATATTACATACATCTTTAGTGTAATATGATAATAGATTTTAACGATATTGCAGACATCAGAGGTTTGATATTTCCTAGTTTTGAGTCCCTCCAAGAGGAAATCTTGTTTGGACATTCAGCCATGGTTATCCAATTCCTTGATGCAAATATGATAAAAGAAATAAAATAGGTGATTTTTTATGGGAGTTCCTACTACATATCACTTTTCCATATCAGAATAATTGCAGATCATAATATATGTATATATGCTTGAATATTTCTTGTATCATTGTTTTGATGGTTTGTTTATGTTCATAGAATTTGTATCTATAAGTGGTTTGGTAACCTATAATTGTCCGATTACATAAGGATAATATAATTGGAGAATATCATAGGATGGAAATAATTCATTGAAACACTTGCCTCTCATGTTTTTATGACACATTTTGTAGATGGCATCTTCATTTGTGTGATAGCTATCACTGAGATCTTCTATCTAAAAATTGAGATTGAATGGTGTTGGACTTAGTAGCTTGTTATTGTCATTGATGTCAACATTATGACAATATGTAGAGTTTATGTCAAATAGTATATGCAGAAACTATGTGAAACAGTTAGCAGAGAATGAAAATGTCAAACAGTATGCATAGATTCAAGCTTAGAAGGAAGGACATTAATCTAAGATAAGAAGTGTAACACCTTGTTTCCCCCCGTCTGTATAAAATAACTATATTGACCAAGAACTATGGCAAACTCGAGGATGTGAATGTTTGATTTGATGGACCTTTGTATAAAAGGTCGATGAATGTAAATTATGTTATGAATATGTGTTGCATGACTGCTGGGAGTGGGATGTGCTAAAACGAGACCACGATGGCTAATGAAAGGTGGTGGAAGGGACCTGGAATGGTTGCGTTAACTTCCACCAAACTAGTACCATATTGGTTTTACTTGCTCAAATACCAAAGCAACTCTCTGACCCTAGAATGAATTCCCCGTCAGGGTGGTAGGTGGGGAGGATCCTCAAGAGTTAATGAGGGGATGGGGCGACCCGCCCATCTGTAGAGCTCTCATACCTGACCATGAACGAGGAAATTTGCACCACATGCAATCTTGCAGGGGGGTGCAAGAAAGGAAGCGTGGGGATGGGTGGAGAGAGGGTAGCAGCGAAGATCGTGGAGAACCAGAAAGAAGCTCTGGAATCAGAGGGATTTCTGAACACAGGAGAAGAAGAGCAACCTTCGTCCTTGACTTCCATTGAACTGGAAGTAAGAGATTGAATCTCAGAGCATCGTGGTCTATCTCGGGGGTGGCTAGTGGTAAATACGTTTGGAGTCACTGATCCTACGGTTGGGTGGAAATGAGAACCCC
This sequence comes from Picea engelmannii, assembly GCA_009831015.1. Lineage (NCBI taxonomy): Eukaryota > Viridiplantae > Streptophyta > Pinopsida > Pinales > Pinaceae > Picea > Picea engelmannii. The sequence continues at coordinate 366,656 of ML784416.1, forward strand.
TCTCAGCAGTCGCATCACGCCTGGTGGATCTGATAAGTGTTTTATGCCTTGTATTTTGAAATGAATATCATGGATACATGCTCATGTTTATTAGCCCATAATGGTTTCTGTGTGGAATGATTGCTTGGTGTTTTAGATTGGAAATAATGGATGCATGTGTATAATTATATGCCATAGTTGGTTTATGTACAAATGATTAAGTCTGGGGCATGAGTTCGTTCCACTGAGAATCGTCTCGTTTGCTTGATTCTCATGGTATTCTAATTTAATCCCTCGAAAACACCTTCCCCAGGGAATTGCATCATATCTCAGAGTCAGAATAAGTTCCTTGGTATGGCTACTGCTACGGTAAACCCACGATTTTACCTTGCCCAGTGTCATAACTCCTAACTCGGTGAGTTAGGAAGGCACTTCACTCAGGTCAGTAGCCTGAGGACTTCGAAACACGTCCAAGCCCTTATCCAAAAACCCGACTAAGAGTAGGGATAATTTTCCCAAGAATCATTTGAAGGTTCAAATGACCTGGGTCTGGGAACCCTGTGTAAGAAGGACTTAGTTTTCGAATGTTTCGGAGCCACAGAAGCTTGAGGCCTTAAAGAGGTTTAATTTCGTTACTCAAGTTTGTGAAGAATAACGAGTTCATTCATCGAAAAGGAGAACCCTTTCGTTTGAATAGAAGAATGGACGAGATCCTTTCGAGGGGATCCAAGGTTTGTCTTTACCATTAGATCTAGAAAAGGAGCGCAGGTGTTAATGCCTCAACTCCTTTAGTTTTCAAAAGTAGCTATAGGATCCAGGACCGTATATCCAAGGATCTGTCGCAGCTCCATTGACCGTCGATCTTAACCATTGCATAGGCAGGAGAGTGGACTCGACAAAGTCCTAAAAGTCTCGAAGTAATTGGAAACGTCCACCGGCAGAGGACACATGGCAGTCGGGTAGCATTTCGTTGAATCACAACTTGGAGTGGTCAAAGGGTAGGACCGCACAAACTCATGATTCCCGAAATCGCGACGTGATCATGGTCGTTGATCTAAGAGTGATCTGGTCTGTCGACTTAATGTCAATGAGTTTCAGTGTTTCGTTGTTCGGGAGACCAAAGGGCAAGACCCCTCGGTTTCGCAAGTCGCAAAAACCTGGCATACGAAACCCTGACGCGCTCTATGAATTGGCCCTAGGTCACAGGACATGGCCATGTGGTAGAAGGAGGAGGTAGGCGCTAGTAGGCTAAGGGTCTAAATCAGGGATCGACATTTCGGGACCTGAGAGTTTGAAGAAACGAGAAGTCGAGGGACGCGAAGTCCCGAAATCGCAAAATGCGAAATAACTTATGGTTGTAGGCCGTGGTCACAGCATCGCGGTTGTGTGGAGGAAGGTCACACCGTGATCATAGTTGGGAGGGCTAGCGCATGCTAGGCCCCTTAATCACTTTCGGGACTGAAGGAGATGGAGAGGTTGGGACGCCTTGCATCGGAGGTCCCGACGTTACGAAATGCGACGCGTCATTTAAACTAAGCCTATGGTCGCGTGTAGTGATCACATGGTGGAGAATAATGGAGGAGCTAGCCTGCGCTAGGCTCTTGTAGGAGCTTGGGGGTTCTTCCCTTTGAGAAAAGGAGAAAAATTTATTATGTTGTCGTAGGTGTGTGACGGTGTGTGACAAATTGGTATCAGAGCATGGTTACAACACTCGACCTATTTGGGCTCATGGACGAGCACATTAAGAGGCAACATCTTACCGTACTCTCTTCCTAAAAGGATGGTTAAGCCCTTATTATAGAGAGAATGACAACTTACTATTGTGTTTGTATGCATTTCTACTGTGTCTATGCATTTAGGAAATATGAATTATGTGTTGGTTGTGAATGAATATAATGTTGACTAATAACAAGTGTTTTGTCTGCACACAAGCGGACGATCAACCATGGGAAACTGTAGACATATAGAATGGTGACGCGCCACGAAGTGGGGGATGGCTCCCACAATAAAGACGAAGAGTCTGACGAAAGGAGGGCAGTAGAGACCCCTCCAGATCTAGTTGAGACTATGAGGAGCCTCATGGTCAAACTACAGAGCTGCAAGGCCGACAACGAGAAGTTGATAAAAGAGAAAGAGAAGCAAACGAAAATTAATGCAGTCTTGCTGCAGATTTTATCTGACATACAAAGACAATTGCAGCATGGAACCAACACCATTCACGCGGACCAACGACATACAAAGAGGAGTCGAAGTCCACCTGAGATACGAAAACGTGGACTTTTGAGTGGCCACACTGGGAAGAGCACCTCGAGAAAGGTCCACCCCAGACATAAGGGACAAGTGTCGGACGATTCCTCTGGAAAGGAAACTGGCGACTCGGAGGGATCTTCTAGTAGCAGAACTAGTCCACATTCTTGAAGGAAAAGGAAGAAATGAAAGCATTCCAAAAATTATAATCTCGAAGAATTCAAGAAGGCCAAACCACCCTCTTTCGATGGTGAGATAAAGAGGGGAGAGGAAGCGGAGGCCTGGCTGCTTGGACTAAATAAGTATTTCAGAGTCCATGACTTCTCATAAAACTTGAAGGCCCGAGTAGCCACTTTCAACCTGAATGGGAAAACTTCCATTTGGTGGGAAGACCTTAAGAATGTGAAAGGAATTCATGAAGAAGACCTATCTTGGGAACGGTTTGAAAAACACTTCAGGAAGAAGTATCTATCGGAAAAGTATTTCGACAAAAAGACTAAAGAGTTCTATGAACTCAAGCTGGGACAACTCACAATAGAGGAATATGTCAACAGATTCCTTGAGTTGTTGAGGTGCGTACCCTATATAAAAGAAGAAAATGCAAAGGTGCAACGATTCATCAATGGACTACCTAAGGACTATCAGAACAAGATTGAGTTTGATGAGCTAAAGACCCTAGAAGACACTATCCAAAAGGCAATATATTGTTATGAATAACTTGGGCATCAGACAGAACCTTGCGAAGGCTGGAAGCAGAAGAATAGTTTAGGATTCTAGAAAAAGGGGTTTAAATCCCCAAGATTTAAAAAACTATAAGAAGGACTCAAGGATGAGCTTCCTGACCCGAAGTGTACACCAATAGATTTTCCCCTCCCAGAGCGGAAATAAACCTTTTGGATCTACCTCGGGAAAGATTGATAACCCAAAAAAAGAACCCTTGAAATGTTGGGGTTGTGGAGAAGAACATCTACTGAGGGACTGCCCACACCGACAATAGAACAGTCAGAGAATTTACAACGTCTAATAAGCTACCACCATCAATGACGTGGCCAGGAGTATGCCACAAATTTATGCAGCCGTGGATAGTAAAAAAGCTGACCACCAAGCTTCAGTGGTGGAGATGGAAGGTATGATCACCAACCATCTAGTGTCTATTCTAATTGACCCTAGTTCAAATTTGAGTTATATAGCTCCTTGGGTAGTTGATAAGTGTAAATCATATCCACATAAACATGCCAAGCCATGGTTGGTATAGTTAGCCACTGGCACCAAAAGAAAGGTAGTGGAGGTCATACCAGCTTGCCAATTCACTATGGGTGAATTCCCCACCCAAGCAACCCTTAACATACTACCCCTAGGATCATATGACCTGTTGATTGGTATGGACTGGCTAGCCACATATAAAGTCATACTGTATTGTTACCATAAAGCCTTAGAATGTGTAAGTGAAGAAGGAAGAAGGATAACCCTTCAAGGGATCCAAAAACCTATCTCGGTGAGACGAATATAATCCCTTCAAATGAGAAAGTATTGCATAAAGGGATGTCCAATATATGTGATATAGGTGTTGGAATCAGCTGAAGATGACAAACCAAGCCTCGAATACCACCCCACACTAAGAGAATATAGAGACGTGTTTCCAGAAGAGGTATCGGGTCTACCCCTGAGAAGGGACATTGACTTCTCGATAGAACTTGCACCAGGAGAAGTGCCAGTGTCTATGACACCCTATAGGATGAGCACACCTAAGCTAGTTGAGCTTAAATTACAACTAAAATAAATGATGGACAAAGTCTATATTCGGACCAGCATGTCCCCATGGGGAGCACCAGTCCTGTTTGTGAAGAAGAAATATGGTACCCTCCGACTGTGCATAGATTATAGACAACTCAATAAGGTAACCATAAAGAACAAGTACCCCTTACCCCAGATCGATGACTTGTTTGATCAATTTGGAGGTGCTTCCATCTTCTCAAAGATTGACTTGAGATCTAGATACCATCAAGTCTGAATCAAGGGTGAAGACATCCACAAACCTGCCTTCAGGACGAGGTATGGTCACTACGAGTTTGTGGTAGTACTATTTGGATTAACCAATGCCCCTGCCACTTTTATGTGCTCGATGAACAATGTGCTCAGCAAATTCCTAGACAAATTTGTACTGGTTTTCATTGACGATATATTAATTTACTCCAAGAATAGAGAGGAACATAAGGAACATCTTAGACTTGTGCTTCAAGTGCTAAGAGAACATCAACTCTATGCCAAATTTATCAAGTGTGACTTTTTCTAGAAGCAAATACATTACTTGGGCCATGTCATATCTAAAGAAGGGGTAGCAATAGACCCTGACAAGATCAAGTCTATCATGGAATGGCCTACCCCAAAGGACGTTTCGGATATCAGATCCTTTATGGTCTTAGCAGGATACTATAGGAGATTTATAAAAGGATTCTCCAAGATTGGTTGTCTGATCACTGCCCTCCAGAACAAGGGAGCTAAATTTATGTGGACACCAGAATGTGAAGAAATATTTCAATCCCTGAAATACCTTCTGACCTACGCACCCGTGTTGAAGATCGTCGATCCTAAAACTGACTTCCTAGTTTGCACAGATGCCTGGAAGGAAGGGCTCGGCGGAGTACTTATGCAAGAAGGAAGTGTAGTCTGCTATGAATCCTGGAAATTGAATGAGCACGAATTCAACTATGTGACCCATGATCTAGAGCTGGCCGCCATAGTGCACACTTTAAAAATGTGGAGGCATTACCTCTTGTGTAGGAAATTTGTACTTATGACAGACCACTGTGGATTGCGACATCTATTTGACCAACCAAAACTCAATGCTAGACAGGCTAGGTGGATGGCCCTCCTTAGTGAGTTTGATTTTGAAATCAAGCATATCAAAGGAAAGGAAAATAAGGTGGCTGATGCCCTTAGCAGAAGTATGAAAAAAATTCATCTGGCAGCGGTGAGCACCTGCAAGACCAATATCATGGAAAGAGTCAAGAATTCACAAGAAATAGACGCATTCTTCCAGACTGTGACCTCCTACCTAGAGCAAGAACCCACAGGGATAAAATACGAAGGCTACTAGATGTTAGATGGAGGTCTACTAACTTACAGAAATAGATTGTATATTCCAAACTTTGACGACTTGAAGAGGTTCATAATGGATGAACTACATAAAAGACCATATACTAGTCACCCAGTATACCAGAAGATGATCATGACCACCAGAAAACAATTCTATTGGCCTGGATTGCAGAAAGACATAGTTGAGTATTTATCCAAATGTATAGAGTGCCAACATGTTAAAGTAGAACACCAGCACCCAACAGGATTATTACAACCTCTACCGATCCCGGAATGGAAATGAGAGTCCATCTCCATGGATTTCATCACCGGATTACCAACATCGACCAAACAGAATGACGTCATCATGGTAGTGGTAGACAAATTAAGCAAGTATTCTCACTTTATTCTCGTCAAATCGACTTGCAAGGCAATAAATATTGCCAACATATTCATGAAAGAGATATTCAGACTACACGGCATGCCCACGGAAATCGTGTCTGACAGAGACACGAAATTTACTACAAACTTTGGGAAATCCTTGATGGCTGGTCTGGAGACCAAATTATTGTTTAGCACAACCTATCATCCTCAAACCGATGGACATACTGAAAGAGTGAACCAAATATTAGAAGACATGTTAAGGATGCATGTAATGCATCAACCTAAAAAGTGGGAAGATTACCTGCCACTGATAGAATTTTCCTACAACAACGGTTACCAAGAATCCCCGAAGATGAGTCCTTTCGAAGTCCTCTATGGTAGGCCATGCAACACTCCACTGAGTTGGAGTAATATCGTAAAAAAAATTACTGTTGGACCCGACATGTTGAAATAAATGGAACAACAAGTGACTCAGATAAAACAAAATCTAAAGGTCGCTCAGAACAAATAGAAAAGTTGCGTCGACCGAAAGAGAACTCCAAGAGAATTCAAGACGGGAGACCACGTATATATCAGAGTTAGGCCCATGAAGATTTCCCTGAGAATGGGATCTTGTGACAAGTTGGCACCTCGGTATTGTGGACCCTTTGAGGTTCTATATAGAGTGGGACCTCTATCCTATAGGCTAGCACTTCCTCCCACAGTAAAAGAACATAATGTTTTCCATGTTTCATTGTTGAAGAAATATGTACATGATTCTAATCATATAATTGACTGGTCTGTGATCCAGGTGGAACCGGATGGAGAATTCCTGCCAGAACCTCTATGCATACTAGACAGAAAGGAAACCCCACTCGGGAACTGAACCATTGCACAGGTCAAGGTGCAGTGGAAACATTTTGGCCCCGATGAGGCTACGTGGGAAATGGAAGATGCCATGAAACATGCATATCTGATTTTGTTTACTTATGTACATACACGCCATATTGATAGATAGAACATCGAGGAAAATGTTCCTTTAAGGGGGAGGGAATTGTAACACCCGGTTTCCCCCAGTCTGTAAAAAATAACTATATTGAACAAGAACTATGGAAAACTCGAGGATGTGAATGTTTGATTTGATGGACCTTTGTATAAAAGGTCTATGAATGTAAATTATGTTATGACTATGTGTTGCATGACTGCTGGGAGGGGGATATGCTAAAAAGAGACCACAATGGCTAATGAAAGGTGGTGGAAGGGACCTGAAATGGTTGTGCTAACTTCCACCGAACCAATACCATACTGGTTTTACTTGCTCAAGTACCAAAGCAACTCTCTGAACCTGGAATGAATTCCCCGTCAGGGTGGTAGGTGGGGAGGTTCCTTAAGAGTTAATGAGGGGATGCGGTGAACCTCCCATCCGTAGAGCTCTCAGACCTGAATACGAATGAGGAAATTCGCACCACACACAATCTTGCAGGGGGATGCAAGAAAGGAAGCGTGGGGGTGGGTGGAGAGAGGGTAGCAACAAAGATTGTAAAGGAGAACTGGAAAGAAGCTCTAGAATCAAAGGGAGTTTTGAACATAGGAGAAGGAGAGTAACCTTCTGTTAGGACCCATAAATGTCCCTTTTTCACCACATCTTTTGCCCATTCAACCTTATCATTTCTAAGCTAATGCCTACTATAATGCAGGCTAAGACCCTTTTTCCAAGGTATGAATCATTTATCCTGCTTTTATATTTTCATTTACTTAGCATGTTTGATTGGTAACGTTTCACATGTTTTACCCATAAAATGATTCAACTAATGATCAAAATGAATAGAACAACCAAGTCTTGAAGAATGGTCGATGTTGTTACACCAGTTGTTACAGCTATGCACCAATCTTGGAAGCTGTTACAGATATGCGCCAATCTTGGAAGTTGTTACACAAATTCCCACCAATCCTGGAATTTGTTACACATTTGTTGCAACAGGTGCCACTGATTCTACTGTTACACGACTACTGCAACAAATGCCACCAATTATGTTGTTACACGACTGCTGCAACAAATGCCACCAATCCTGAAAGTTGTTACACCTGTTGTTACATGTTTTGGCTTACAAGATTAGTTCTAGATCTTGAATTAATGATATCATATGAACAGCTTGAGAATCAGGGATTCTCAAGGCTATTCTTATTTTGTTTTAACTAAATGACTCTGACTTTAAACAACAGAGCTTTTGTAATCAGAGGGGACGGATTTTTTACTGTGAGAAAGTGAAGTGAAGTAAAGCTTATTGTACACAAACATTTTGGCAAATCAATAAAAGAGTGGATCGAGTTTCTTTAGTGGACTGTAGCCTATTTCTTTGAGTGGATTCAGTGAGAAGGAAAGGGCCCACCTTCCTCACAGATTCCCCTCTGTTTTGAATTCTAGATTAGTTGTTTTAATATGAATGATTTATCTGTTAAACATTTCTAGAATACAATTTTTGTTACAGTCTAGTTCCTTCCTCTTAGATGCGCATAAATCTGTCTCATGAGAATTAGAAGTCGATTGTTGAACACTGCTGGAGAACTGCTTTCCTTTTTTCTGCATTAGATTAAAATCTTGCTTCCAAGTAAAAGAAAATAAAAGTGTGAATTGCTTTCTTGAAATAAGTAGATTTCCTTTCTGCAAATAGTATAGAACTTCTTCCTACAAAAGTAAAATAGAAAGTTAGACTAGAGTAGGTAATTTAGGGTTCTTATACACTTATCAATTTAGATTTTAGCTATGATTTCAATTCTGTAGAACTCCAGTTGTATCAACACAATTGTGTTAATAATAATTTTTGTTTCTTTTTAAACCTCCCTACTACAATTAGATTAGTGTTTATTTCATAATCTAGCATAGACTGTGCACAATTATCTTGCAATAACAGACTTCCCTGGTTTGACAATTTATATTGAACACCTTAATTTTCTATTTATTTAGACAATTAAAGTGCCCAACATTTTGGCGTCGTTGTCGGGGAAGATAATTATAGTTTTTTTAGCACATTAGTTTTCTTTCTTAGGAATGATTAGTCTACATGAATCGAGGAACGCGAGGACGTATCCCCCAAAATACTAACCCTACAGGTACCAGAGGACATGGATGAAGAAATCCTACACTGGGAAGGCAAACCTTTGTTGATGATATTATAGCCAGAGCAGATTCTTCTTCGAGATCTAATTTTCACCCTGCAAATCCTCTAAGAAGACGTAATCCTCAGTCATCAGAACTACCCCTTCTTGAAACATCATTTTCATCAAGTGTTGAAGTTGAAGCTGAAGTCGAAGATGAATATTTGTCAACAACAAATCAGCAAGCAACACTGGAGAGCATTGAAGATCAAGGAAGTATAGCTCAGAACAGGGAAAATCCATAAGAAGCGGTTTATCAGATCAATGGTCCGATAGTCACTAAAGAAGAGTGGGACTCTTTTCGTATTGAGTGGAGAGAAAGAGAACATATGGAAAATAAAGGGGATAATGAAGAAGATTTCCACCAAGAGAACCCACAAAACAACGAAGATCAGGAAAATAATGAAGATATTATCTCTACCCTGGTTTTTCGTATTTCTGATGTTCCCATACGAGGGATGGCTCCTATGAAAAACATACCTCTCTCAGCTCTGCCAAATTTTCATGGATTATCTACTGAGGATCTAGATGAGTTTCTGTTTTAATTTGACATTTTTTGTAGAAGCTATGACTACACTACTACTGTGCAGAAGCTTAAACTGTTTCCAGCTACATTGAAGGGTAATGTGTTAAGATGATTCGTGATCCTTGGAGGAGGGAACATTTAAACATGGGTACAAATGAGGTAGCTTTTCCTGAACAAGTACCAAGACTATTGTCGAACGAGGGAATGAAGAGAGGCATTGTTCAAGCTGCCTCAGAATGAGGATGAGACCCTTGAAGATTTTGTGGAGCGACTTCAGTATAATCTACAAAGGTCTGGACACCCGGATGTAAGTAAGGACATTCTAAAAACTATTTTGCTAAAAGGAGTAAGAGAAGATTGTTTAGATATGTTGAATATGCTTGGAAAGGGAGATATATCGAAGGAATCCTATGAGGATATTGTAGATCTTTGTAAAATATGTTCTCGAGGATGTACAAGGAATAAGTCAACTACCAAGGATACCACTTTTTCAAGGGTACAGAAATCATCCAATGGAGGAGCAACAAGAGAAGAAATAGGTAATCTGTTAGAAAATTTCAAAATAGAGATGATTAACTCTTTTGCTTCACAAATTGACACTTTGCAGGTCAAATAGAAACAAGCAGAATCAGAGCAAGCATTGTGCATTTTCTGTCTGAAATGTAGGAAGAAACATCCACCAAGGGAGTGCTCGTTGAACAGTGTCCAGGTATGTCTTATTTGTGAATTAGATCATGCTATTGACCAATGTCCCTCTCTACCATGTGTAAAAGCATCAATGAAAGAAACTAATGAGGAAGCAGATCTTGTCTATCTAATAACACAAAGAAGATAATGGAAACCAAGAGGTCAAGGTATGAACTCTCAATTCTCTCCTGCAGCACTAAATTATTGGAACAATCAACTACCATATGGCCAGATGAATGTTCCCCCTTCAAATCAGATGCCACCCCCTTATCATGATCCCAATGCATGGTTACCTATTCCCCATCAACAAAATCATCATGGACAATGGAACCCTTATTGGAGAGGCCCTCAACAACAGCTCAGTTATCAAAACCATCACCAACCGAACCCCTATCAACAACAGTTTCAACCCCAGTACCAGCAACAGCTGCTGGGGTTACCTCCCAATACCCCACCGAACAATACTCCCTTACGACCTTAGATGCCTGTGCAACCTAACCCAAACCCAAATAATAAGGCCGTTCAGAACATAGATATACACAACGTGCTAGCCTTGTCTATTACTCCTATGCCATGTGACGAAATAAAATTAAGATCGGGGAGAATAGTTGAGTAAATAATTGAATATTCTCCATCTTCATAATCAAACAAGGATTCAGGGGAAATACCAGCTGCTGATACAGAAGAAACTGACCAACCTATTATAGAATCAGCAGACCCCCCATTCCCTGAAAGACTGGAAATTACCAAAACTGTGGAATTACCATCCTTCAATCTCTTAGGAGAATTTCAAAATCTACATGTTAACATTCCACTATTGCAAGTGATAAGAGATGTCCCTATTTATGCCAAGACTGTAGGGGATCTTTGTATCAGAAGACCTGGACGAAAACCTAGGGACCCCCTCATAGTGCATGTAGTAGGGGATTTGTCTGAACTGATGTTAGGAAAAACCCCACCTATTAAATATGGTGACCCAGGAAACCCTACAGTCACTGTCAAAATTGGACATACATTTATTCCCCATGTGCTAGTCGACTTAGGGGCGACAATTAACATTATGCCAATAGAAACTACACAATTGTTGCAACTCAGAACACAAGTCTGACCTACTCCTATTGTTCTAGAATTAGTTGATCGTTCTACAATCAGACCAGAAGGAGTAATCGATGATTTAGTCATTTCAGTTGATTCATGGGAGTATCCTGCTGATTTTGTCATTTTGCAACCCAAAACCCGTTTGGGGGGGCACCCTCTAATTCTGGGAAGACCATGGTTAGCTATAGTTGATGCTTTCATTGATTGTAGATCCAGTTCCATGACCATCTCTGATGGTTATGACACAAAAAAACTTACCCTGTATCCTCATGCTACACCCAGTGCAGAACCTAAAAATTCTTTATGGATGGACACTGAGGATGAAAATTCTCTACCTGTACTAACCATAGGAAAAGCCTTGAGTTTCAAAGACGAGACAGAGGACGATTTAAGCAACTACTTTATCTGTGACCCTTCTTCTGTTACACAGAACACGCACCACCGATTGATTAGAGTCCTCGACCCTATTGCCCAGGAAGAGATGATCTCGTAAATGTTCTCAGAAACTACTGAAAATCAAATTGATTCAGTTGTAACAACAACCGCTGTAACAACAGATGATGAAACAACAACCACTGAATTATTTACTAAAGTCAATTCTAATAGCATCACTGTAAAAATTGAACCTGGAAAAACCTTGAACATCAATCCCGATCTATCCACTATTGAAACTCGCCGATTGGTGAAATTACTGATTGAGCATAAAGAAGCATTTGCCTGGGATTACATGGATATGAAAGGCATTTCCTCTTAACTGTGCACCCACCATATATACATCAAGGAATAATTATGACCCATTTTCCAACCCTAAAGGAGGATGAACCCAAACCTTAAAGAAATTGTTAAGGAAGAACTTCAGAAACTTCTTAATGCCGGATTCATCTATCCTATATCAGACAGCGAGTGGGTCTCACCATTGGTTATTGTGCCTAAAAAAAATGGTAAGTGGAGAGTGTGTGTGGACTATCGAGCTCTGAACAAAGCTATGCAGAAGGATCATTTCCCTCTGCCATTTATTGATCAGGTTCTAGACAACCTATCTGGGAAAAAGTTTTTTTTCTTTCCTAGATGGATTCAGTGGCTATAACCAGATAAAAATTGCCCCACGGGACCAAGATAAGACCATGTTTACCAGCCCTTGGGGTACATTTCCTACAAGGTTCTCCCATTTGGCTTTTGTAATTCACCAGCCACTTTCCAGAGAGCTGTGATTGGTATTTTCTCTGATATGGTGAATGACTGTATGGAAATATTCATGGATGACTTTATACCTTATGGTACTGATTTCGAAGAAGATTTGTCTAATATGGAAAAAGTGCTCAAAATATGTATACAGTCTCATCTTTCTTTAAGTACAGAAAAGTGCCATATGATGATGAGCGAAGGTGTGGTACTGGGACACTTCATTTCTTATGCAGGAATTCAGGTAGATCCATCCAAAATCCAGGTAATTTTGGACATTCCAACTCCATCAACTCAGAAAGAGGTAAGAAGTTTTTTAGGGCATGATGGATATTACAGGAGATTCATTAAAAAAAATTCTAAACTTGCCTCTCCCTTTTTTTTCCTATTAACAAAAGATGTTGACTTTCGTTGGACTGACAACTGTGAATTGTCTTTTGTAGATCTAAAACAGAAATTGTCCACAGCTCCCATTTTGAGAGAGCCCAATTGGGCTCTGCCTTTTCACATTTCTTCAGATGCCTCAGATACTACAATTGGTGCAGTACTAGGGAAACAAGAGAACAAAGAGCCCTATGCTATCTACTATATCAACAAGAGCATGGCTCCTGCTGAATTAAATTATACAGATACTGAAAGAGAATTCTTAGCAGTAGTTTATGCAATCAATAAATTCAGGCATTATGTCACTGGTTATCCTAATTTTATTCATACTGATCATACAACAATTAAATATCTGATGAATAAACCTATTACTAATGCCCGAGTAACAAGATGGTTGTTACTACTACAAGAATTTGACATCATTATAGTAGATAGACCAAGAAAAGAAAATGTGGTTGCTGATTTTCTCTCACGATTACATATAAATGATGACAATTCACCTGTAGATGATTCCTTTCCTAATGAGAATTTGTTTGCAGTATCTTCTCACTCTCCTTGGTATGCAAACATTTCTAATTATTTGGTTGTAGGGAAGGTACCTCCACATCTATCTCCTCGAGAAAGAAGGAAGATTATTCAGAAGAATGCTTAGTATAGTTGGATAGGAGGATACCTTTTCTACACAAGCCTGGATTAGGAAATCAGGAGATGTGTAAGGGATGATGAAGTGTATGATCTAATGAAAGTTGTGGGGGTCATTTTGCTGATAAAAGGACTGGGCATAAAATTTTAAGGATGGGCTATTTTTGGCCCACCATATTTCAAGATGCCAAGAAATACGTCCAAACTTGTGATAGTTGCCAATGAATGGGTCAACCAAATCATAGGGATGAGATGCCTCTCCAGCCTTAGGTAGTGTTAGAACCTTTTGAAAGATGGGACATGGATTTCATAGGGCCCATTAACCCACCTTCCAATCAGAAAGTCTATATATTGGTCTGTACAGATTACATGACCAAGTGGGTGGAGACAAAAGCACTCATCAGAGCCTCAAAATAAGTTGTCTTAGCATTTTTGTTTGAAGATATCTTTGTTAGGTTTGGAGTTCCCAGAGAATTAATAACTAATGGAGGACCCCCTTTCACATCACATAAGTTTGAATCCCAACTCAGTACATATCATGTTTTACATAGAATAGCTTTTCCATACCATCCACAAGGAAATGGCCAGGTGGAAAGCACCAACAAAGTTATCGAAGCCATTCTTACTAAAATAGTGAGAGAACATCGTAGGGATTGGTCTGACAGATTGCATGAAGATCTATGGGCTTACTGAACTACTTGTAGAAACACAAATGGTTTTTCTCCTTACGAGCTGGTATATGGAAAAAGCCCTATTTTTCCCATTGAATTTGAAATCAAAACCTTAAGAACTGCATCAGCGGTCAACCTCGACTTGACTATGGCACAAAAGGCTAGACTGCAGCAGCTCAATGAGCTTGATGAAAAGTGTTTGGATGTTATTCATCAAACCACGGTAATTCAACAACAGAGAACAAAATGGCATAACTGAATCATTAAGAAGAAATTATTCGAGAAAGGAGATTGGGCTCTGTTGTATGATTCACGCTTTAAAGAATTTCTGGGTAAGCTGCGTACACGATGTCTAGGACCTTATGAGGTAGACAATGTTTTTTCCCAATGGGACAGTCAGGTTGATCACTATTGATGAATCCAATACACAGTTACATGCAAATGGTCATCGCTTGCGTCTATATCAGTGTCCACTATCCAAAGCAGAATTCAAATCTAGATGTACAGCCGATACAGGTTATCAATTCTTAAAAGCAAAGGAGCTTGCTCCTTCCCCTTCTGAACCTTAGGACTTATTTTTCTCAGACCTTGTATATAAATAAACTAAGCAAAATTTGTCTTTCTCTGTTTTTGTTTGAAATTTTTATATTTCTTTACTATGCTAATAAATTCAGCCTTGAAGGGTATCAGGCAGTTATGTGTGTGCAGGTGAATTGATGAACAACAAGATTGAGTACAGCAAAAGGAGTCAAACGATTGGTTTATGGAAGTTGAAAAACTTCCTAAAAACTAAGTGATTCAGCATTCGGTCGATTTCCGTGTTGTTACACCCTTTTCCGATAAATTGGTCGATTTCCATGATGTTACACCCTTCTCCGATAAATTGGTTGATTTCCATGTTGTTACACCCTTTTCCAATAAATTGGTCGATTTCCATGTTGTTACACCCTTTTCCGATAAATTGGCCGATTTCCATGTTGTTACACCATTTTCCGATAATTTGTCCAATTTCCCTACCGTTACACAATGGTCGATTTTCATGCGGTTACACCATTTTCTTTTCCCGACCATTTCATTTTCCATGTTGTTACACCTACCTCTGCCATTTTGGCCCAAGTACCTACTGATACACTAATCGTTGTTATAATTTCTTGCCACTTCACTCTTTCTTTTTCGCATTTCTGCCAATGATGCTACTCTAGCTCTACAATCTTTCTGTGTTGCAGCATCGCTGATTTGTCAAAACTATTGCTATATTTTCTGCTTTCTCTGTTCGAAAGTGCTTCTTCATCATTTCTTGACTTCACATCCGGCGATTTCTAGCTGGTCAACTACAGAAAGGACTCCATCTCTGCTCCAGTTGTCATATCATCATTTCTCACGCCATCCTTCATCATTTCATCTATTCCACGCGACTCAGATGGTGGTTGGATAGTGTCATTACTCCGACAGATCATTATGTGCGATACGATATGAGGTACGTGACTAATCCTACGTGTTAAAGTAATGAATATATAAAAGCACACTTTCCTGTTTACTCACCGATTGTCCTAAATCGATGCACTTGGAGCCAATCCGATTAGTTGGGGGGGGGAACGCAAATCTAGCCATCCAAACCGCATTTTATACTCACCTCCACCACCTTTTCGACCACACTTTTTTTTGCTGAGACATTGTATTCTTTATGCAAACCACATTCGAACTTGTTGCATCTCTGGTTTAGGTGCTAGTTTCTCCTCCTATGTACCTGTTACACTCTCAAGTGACATTATGGGAGGATCAGCTGTGAGGTATGAACCAACAAATCTGGACACTTTGTTGTTACACCCAGAGGTCTACAAAATATTTCTCCAGGTCGGCTAGATATCGTATTTTAAGAAGTTGCAGGGGTATAATGAAGACGCGGTATTGGAGTTTAGTCAAAATCTCACCGAAGGGTATTCAATGGTGAATGGGGTGAAGATTCCAATGACAGAAGAAAGCATTGCTGCTGTGACAGGATTGCCAACCACAGGAGATCGATGGTTTAACAGAAAAACACATCTTCTGAATGCACAGAAGGGTTTCCTCATCGACAATGAGAAAGTTCAGACCAAAGGCAGAGGTGCAGATGTCAATTCCTTACCAGAGCCATGGGGGAAAGTCGCAGAGTTTGTCAAAAGGTACATTACCTGCGAAGGCAAGTACCAAGTTGTTTATTTTTCTGATTTCATCTTATTATCACATATGTGACATCAGAAATTCATAAACATTCCTTATTTTCTCCTCCATTCATTGCATAACATGGCTCGTTTTGTAAAAAAATCCAAGAACCCCAAGAACTGCCTTTCTAATCACAGACTCATCGGACTATTAATTCACAAAGGTATGGTCATTTCCAATAACCCATTACCTATTGTAGCAGACCAACCACATTCTATACCTGCAGATACGATTGTGCCAGTACTTCAAAACACAATCATTGGACCTCTTCCTGAGTCTCTAGCCCTGGCTGCAACAGTAGTCCAAACCCCTATTGTCGTTGCCCGTAAGATTACTCAGAGAAGAAAACACACAACCCGAGGCCATTCTAGCACCAGCCAGACAAGCCTCTACGGAGTTGAAATGGCACATCATGTTGTTGTGGTCGAGCCAACATATGAACAACCAACTACTAGACCAAGAAATGAGTCACAGCCCTTGGCTGCGACAGTTGTCATTGAAAAACTAGCCCCTGCTCCTAAAAAGAAAGCCTGCTCCTATCTCTCCATCACCTAGAAAGTGAACAAGGTTAGCACGGTCCACTACAACAACAGTTACGGCCCCCATTGTACCAGCAAGACCGACTACCCCCTTTGTTGTTGCACCAACAGTAACAGAAGAGTCTCTTATTGCTGCAACAATTGTTCAGGGCCCTACTGTCACTGCCAGTGGATTATCTCAGAAAAGAAAACGTCCATTCAAGGGAAAATGTCAGAAAGACCTTGACCGAACTACATCAGCAGCAACTCAAATCCCTTCTGCTGCTGTGACAGATAATTCTACGGAGATACGTATACCAGGTTTTACTTTGTGCAAAGAACTTCAAGAAACTATTCTCTCAATTCAGACTGAATGTACTCAAATCGCAGCAGAATCATCGGCTCCACCTGATGATTCTATGCATCACACATCAAGTGACGATGTACAGATCATAGCAGACCCCAGGATACTAGAATTTCCTCCTTCTGTGGTTGAGGAAGAACGCCCTGTTCCTCCTCCAGCAATGAAGAAGAAATCCCTCGCTTTCGTTTCTATTTTACCTAGGAGAAGAACCAGGTCCACGAGGTCTACAGAAACAGCAAGTGGATAGCAAGATATGGCATAGGCAATTCCTATTCTTCATCCACTATCCTCCACGATTGACGAAGAGACTGCCAAACAAGAACCAGTCTCTTCCAGCAAACTAACAGTGATAGTAGAGACAACTGCAAACGATGGGACTGGTCTACAAGAACAAGTCATGCAGGATGTAGTTGTTCCACAAGAACTAGTTGTCCAAGTCGAGACTTTTCCACAAGAACCAGTCATGACTAACACAACTGTTACACAAGAACTAGCAGCTCCATAGAGGGTTGTTCAACCAGAGCTAATAATGCAAGAAACAGTTGTTCCACAAGCAGCAACTATTGTCAATGTAGCTGCCACACAAGAACCGGCTACACAGAATACTGAGGATGTGCCACTTGCCCAATTGTTTGCCAAAATTGAGAGGAAGATCAGGAACATGGAAAATTCTAGAATTGTTGCACTGATAACAGAGAATGAAAGCCTCAAAGTAGAATTAAATACCCTGAAGAAAGAGGTGGAGGCTGCTCGACAGAAGAATCCAGAAGGGATAACCTTGGACATCCTGGCACTGACAAAAGATGTTATGGATAGAAATAAAGAACTCATGTGCTTTGAGTGTGGAAACATTTACTTTGAGGCAGGATATAAGATAGTAAAAGTGTCAATTGTTGAAGGCTCATCAACTCTTTCAATCAAGACTGAACATGAAATTAATGCTACACAAAAACAGTAAAACATGGGAGATCTCAACGTCATAAGGTAGTTGTTGGTTTACCAACAGCTTTCAAACAAGAACCTATGTTTCCCTCACAAGTCATTACTCAATCAACTCAAACTAATTATGTTCTTGAAGACAAAGAAACAAAGACAGATTGATGACACAACAAATTTTCTTTTTGACACAGAATTTTTCCATACAGGCACTTAGCAATTTATCTTAGCAATTTTGCATTGGAGGGACCAGTTCCCTATCTCAGCTACAAAGTAAGGTTTGAATGTGTTTTGCATGAGTACATGCAATGTCTTCAGTTGGGGGGCATGTTAAGACCCATAAATGTCTCTTTTTCACCACATCTTTTTCCCATTCAACCTTATCATGTTTAAGCTAATGCCTACTATAATGCAGGCTAAGACCCTTTTTCCAAGGTATGAATCATTTATCCTATTTTTATATTTTCATTTACTTAGCATGTTTGATTGGTAACGTTTCACATGTTTTACCCATAAAATTATTCAACTAATGATCAAAATGAATAGAACAACCAAGTCTTGAAGAATGGTCATTGTTGTTACACCAATTGTTACAACTATGTGCCAATCTTGGAAGCTGTTACAGCTATGCGTCAATCTTGGAAGTTGTTACACAGATGCCCACCAATCCTGGAATATGTTACACGTCCGTTGCAACAGGTGACATCGATTCTGCTGTTACACGACTACTGCAACAAATGCCATTGATTATGTTGTTACACGACTGCTGCAACAAATGCCACCGATCCTGAAAGTTGTTACACCTGTTGTTACATGTTTTGGCTTACAAGATTAGTTCTAGATCTTGTATTAATGATATCATATGAACAGCTTGATAATTGGGGATTCTCAAGGCTATTCTGATTTTTTTTTAACCAAATTACTCTGACATTAAATAGATGAGCTTTTGTAATCAGAGGGGACAGATTTTTGACTGTGAGAAAGTGAAGTGAAGTAAAGATTATTGTACACGAACATTTTGGCAAATCAATAAAAGAGTGGATTGAGTTTCTTTAGCAGATTGTAGCCTATTTCTTTGAGTGGATTCAGTGAGAAGAAAAGGTCCCACCTTCCTCACATATTCCCCTCTGTTTTGAATTCTATATTAGTTGTTTTAATATGAATGATTTATCTGTTAAACATTTCTAGAATACAATTGTTGTTACAGTCTAGTTCCTTCCTGTTAGATGTGCATAAATCTGTCTCATGAGAATTAGAAGTCGAATTATGAACATTGCTGAAGAACTTCTTTCCCTTTTTTTGCATTAGATTAAAATCTTGTTTCCATGTAAAAGAAAATAAAAGTGTGAATTACTTTCTTGCAATAAGTATATTTCCTTTCTGCAAATAGTATAGAACTTCTTTCTGCAAAAGTAAAATAGAAAGTTAGACTAGAGTAGGTAATCCAGGGTTCTTATACACTTATCAGTTTAGATTTTAGCTATGATTTCAATTCTGTAGAACTCCAGATGTATCAGCACAATTGTGTTAGTAATAATTTTTGTTTCTTTTTAAACTTCCCTACTACAATTAGATTAGTCTTTCTTTCATAATCTAGCATAGACTGTGCACAATTATCTTGCAATAACAAACTTCCCTGGGTTGACAATTTATATTGAACACCTTAATTTTCTATTTATTTAGACAATTAAAGTTCCCAACACCTTCGTCCTTGACTTCCATTGAACTGGAAGTAAGATATTGAATCTCAGAGCATCGTGGTGTAGCTCGGGGGTGGCTAGTGGTAAATCTGTTTGGAGTCACTGAGCCTATGGTTGGGTGGAAACGAGCACCCCTCTCAGTAGTTGCATCACACCTGGTGGATCTGATAAGTGTTTTATGCCTTGTATTTTGAATTGAATATCATGGATACATGATCATGCTTATACGTCCATAATGGTTTCTTTGTGGAATGATTGCTTGGTGTTTTAAATTGGAAATAGTGAATGCATGTGTATAATTATATTCCATAGTTGGTTTTTGTACAAATGATTAAGTCTGGGGCATGAGTTCGTTCCACTGAGAATCATCTCGTTTTCTTGATTCTCATGGTGTTCTAATTTAATCCCTTGAAAACACCTTCCCCAGGGAATTGCATCATATCTCAGAGTCGGAACAAGTTCCTTGGTATGGCTATCGCTACGGTAAACCCACGAGTTTACCTTGCCCGATTTCATAGCTCCTAATTCGGTGAGTTAGGAAGGCACTTCACTAAGGTCAGTAATCTGAGGACTTTGAAACACGTCCAAGCCCTTATCCAGAAACCCGACTAAGAGTAGGGATAATTTTCCCAAGAATCATCTGAAGGTTCAAATGACCTGGGTCTGGGAACCCTGTGCAAGAAGGAGTTAGTTTTCAAATGTTTCGGAGCCGAAGAAGCTTGAGGCATTGAAGAGGTTGAATTTTTTTACTCAAGTTCATGAAGAATAACGAGTTCAATCATCGAAAAGGAGCACCCTTTCATTTGAATAGATGAATGGACGAGATCCTTTCGGAGGGATCCAAGGTCTGTCCTTACCATTAGATCTAGAAAAGGAGCGCATGTGTTAACGCCTCAACTCCTTCAGTTTTCGCAAGTAGCGATAGGATCCAGGACCGTAGATCCAAGGATCCGTTAGAGCTCCATTGACCGTCGATCTTAACCATTGCATAGGCAGGAGAGTGGACTCGAAAAAGTCCTGAAAGTCCTGAAGTTATCGGAACCATCCACCGACAGAGGACACGTGGCAGTCGGGTATCATTTCGCTGACTCTCAACTTGGAGTGATCAAAGGGTAGGACCACACAAACTCATGATTCGTGAAATCACGACGTGATCGTGGTCGTTGATCTAGGAGTGATCTGGTCCGTCGATTTTAGCGTGAATGAGTTTTGGTGTTTCAGCGTCCGGGAGACCAAAGGGCAAGACCCCTCAGTTTCGCAAGTCATGAAATCTCGACATACAAAACCCCGACGCGCTCTGTGGATTGGCCCTAGGTCACAGGATAGGGTCATGTGGTAGAAAGAGGAGGTAGGCGCTAACAGTTGGCTAAGGTTCTAACTCAGGGATCGACATTTCGGGACCCGAGAGTTCGAAGAAACAAGAAGTCAAGGGACGCAAAGTCCTGAAATCGTGAAATACCTTATGGTTGTAGGTCGTGGTCACATCGTCGCGGTCGTGTAGAGGAAGGTTATGCCGTGATCATAGTTGGGAGGGATCGCGCATGCTAGGCCCCTTAATCGCTTTCAGGACTGAAGGAGATGGAGAGGTTGGGAAGCCTTACATCGGAGGTCCCAATGTCGCGAAATGCAACGCACCGTTTAAACTAAGCCTATGGTCGCATGTAGTGATCACATGGTGGAGAATAAGGGAGGAGCTAGCTTGTGCTAGGATCCTGTAGGAACTCGAGGGTTCTGCCCTTTGAGAAAAGGCAAAAAAAATATAATGACATCATAGGTGTGTGAGGGTGTGTGACAAGAAGAGAGAGAACATTACATAAATTCTATCAGGATCAAAATCTCCACAAAAAAACTCCAAAATATTCAAGGAAGAATCATGTTCGTTGAGATAGTTTTCAGGAGTAATCACAACCATGAGATCAGTTAGAGCCATTGATCAAATCCAAGTCGAAGTATAACATAAGTTTCGGGACATTGGAGACAAGGCACGAAGTCCCTGATTAAAGGACAATCGTCACATAAAATCAAGAAATATCTCAACCATTGGATTAAAATTGAGTAGAACTGGTCAACTTCGGTGCTTATCACTTCAGGGAAAAGGAGTTTGAATTGAACCAGAATTCCAGAAGCCTGAATTCACAAAGAAATTCCAACCGTATGATCTAAGGAACACTTCGGGAAATATCTCAATCGTTGAATCGAGTAAAGTGGAAGGATAGGATAAGCAAGGCCAAAGGCTCGAGATCCTGAATAATCAAATTCCCGACAACTGTTGGATCTTGTTAATCTTTTCATGTTAAAGAAGAACCATTAGATGAAGTCAAGTTACTCGAGGATTATTCTTCCATAAATCTCACTTCGGGAAAATTGGGAAGTGGGAAAAAGCGAATAAACCCGAAGTCCCGAAGTCCCGAAGATTACCCGAAGTCCAAATCCCCGAAGATTACCCAAAGTCCCAAAGATTACCTAAAGGCTGAAGCCCCGAAGTCACGTCAACCGTTGATCTAGAGTAAAACATGAAAATCATCAGATCACAAGGAGACAGTCAACTTCAGCGCTGACCACTTTGGCGGAAAAGGCTTTAGAGCATGTAAGTTCACCTGAAGGTCGGAGTTCCATATTCATGAAATAAGACATGTGGTAGACACTGTAAGATCCCATGTCATCATAGCTCACGTCGGCAAGGACACATGGCGCAATCAAATGATGACAAGTGTCAAGGTCCAGTTGGCATTTTAGGTATGCGTAAATGATGAATCTAAGTGACACATGGTAGCCACTTGGCTAGTGCCACTTCATCAATGACGTCAACAAGCCACATCACTCCAGGAGTATGCCCTTCAGGGATATCCAGTTCCTCCTAACAACAGCTACCCAAAGTGTCGAAGGGGGAAGTCACAAACTAATGTTGGTCATAGATATAAGATCCTCCAAGATGAATCATGACTTTTAGATCAAGTATAGTGGAAAGATAGAGTAAGCATGAATCATGAAGTAATGCTAACCGTTGATATACTCTGGGAGAATTCTCGACCATTAGATCAAGCGTAATGGAAGGATAGTGTAAGGTGTACTAAAAAATTGACAACGAGCGATCACCAAAAATTTATGACTTATTCGGTAGGTAAAAACTCAAGAGGGATTGAACTACCTCGGATTTCTAGTAACCCAGAGTCCCAGAGAGTCGAAGCTCTGAAGTAAGATCTAACTGTTTGTTGAGAAGGAAGATTCACGGTCGATATCCTAAAAAGCGCACAATGAGAAGGCCATTAAAAAAATGTCTTGTTAAGGTTGCACAAACCATCCACTCAACCAAAGATTAAGACAAAACCATTTGATCTAGGAGTAAATAGATAATACGTACTTCAGTGAAATTTGGTCTGGAATAGTTGGAAGACTGCAAAGGTCAAAGTCCCGAAACATTGAAGTTCCGAAATGAACGAGAATCGTTCATCATGCAAATAAAACACGACCATATGATATAATATACGCACTTTGGTAAAATGCACTCTGGAAAGTTGAATGATTACAAAGGTTGGAAGTCCCGAAGGACGAAGTTACGAAGTAATGACAATCGTCCATCTCAACATGCAATTAATACATGACCTTTGATCTTGATAAGTGAATAAGCACTCGTTTGGCTTAACACTTGGTCACCACATGTGGTTGTATGGAATAGAAGTCCCGAAGAGTTTCTGTGTGAAATTTAACACACAGAATGAAAAATTCATTTCGGTCAAGAAGGAACATTAAACCAGATAGGATCTGGACGTTGTCATGATTTATTTTAACTAACTCAATGCATGCTATGCATTAGAGAGATAATAAAAAATCTTAGATCTGATCAAAAAAAATTGAGAATGAAATAAAGAGGCATAGGATCGAGTGAAAAATGAAATCGATCCATATCTGTGATCGATTTATGAAAAGCACTCTCACTAAATTAAAATCCTTCACGGTAATGTTTGAATAATAATAGATATTATTATTAATTTAAAATGAAGAGGTGTGATGGTCCAAACAAAGGGACACAATGCTTCATAGTTCACACCAGTTGGAAGATTATATAAACGAGAAAAAAAGGTGAGAAGAAAGTGTCTCTGCAATCCAGATCAGATAATCAAAACAAAAGAAAAGTCCAAGAAGAATAACCCATGATACTTATGCAGTGAGGGTGGAAGGCAGGAACACAAAAGGATTCATATCCTTTACTAAGTGTAATTTAAGGGAGTTGGTGCTTCCTGGGTTGGTTCCCTAAAGACAAGGGAGTTGGTTCTTTCTAGGGTTGGTGCGCTAAAGATAAGGGAGTTGGTGCTTCCTAGGGTTGGTTCCCTAAAGACAAGGGGGTTGGTGCTTCCTAGGGTTGGTGCCCTGAAGAAGGAGATTTGTGTCTCCTAGAGTTGGTGCTTCCTAGGGTTGGTGCCCTGAAGAAGGGGATTTTTGTCTCCTAGAGTTGGTGCTCTAAAAAGGATTGGTGTCCTTTACTATTTCTTTATAAAACCTTGTAATTTTTGTCCGTCATATATTTATAATTGATTTTAAATACAATTCCATTGTTGATCTGTTGTGGTAAATAATAAAATATTAAAGTAAATTATAATTGGTAAAAATGGAAATATGGATTCATCCCCCCTCTCAGTATTTCCAACAATTGGTATCAGAGCGAGTGCCTTTAGCACAGTCTAACAACTAGAAGGTAGATCCTGAAGATGGATCAACAAGAGGGAATTTCTAAAAAAAAGAACCATTGTTCAATGGAGGTAGCTATGCCCTATGGAAAATAAGAATGACAAGATTATTTTTGGCTCTTGGTTTTGATCTTTTGTATATGGTTACACTGCACCAACTACTCCACCCACAGATGTTGTAGGAAAGAAAATCTGCAACGACAACTCAAGAGCAGTTAATGCAATTCTAGGAGGGTTGACAAATTCTAGATGTGTGAAGGTTATGCATTTTAAGTCAGCCAAATAAATCTTGGACAAATTGGAGGTTGTATATATGAAGGAGATAACAAAGTCAGAGAAGCCAAACTACAAACCTATAGAACTCAGTTTGAAAATCTAAAAATGAAAGAAGAAGAGAATATTGTTGAATACTTTCATAGGGTAGATGAAGTGGTTAATTCAATCAGAGCAGTAGGAAAAGAACTTATAGATAAACCTATTGTGCAAAATATCCTAAGGTCATTATCTATGAGATATGATGCCAAGATTTCTACAATTGAAGATAGGCCAAAACTTGACAAACTCACAGTTGATCAACTTTATGGATTTTTTACAGCATATGAGATGAGAACAAGGAACGGAAAACCATCAAAAGATGAAACAACCTTTAAGGAATCTAAAGCAAAGAATAAACATGAACATATGTCTCATGAAGATCAGTCATACATATCATATGTAGAAGAGACCAACTTTATAAAGAAACTCCAAAAAAGATTTGGAAAATATAAAGGAAATTTGTCTTTCAAATGTTTCAATTGTGGCAGAATTGGACACTTTTCTAACAAATGTCCCTATCCCAAGTAGGAGGACAATGATGAAGAAACCCAAAACCAGAGAAACCAATACAAGAAGAAATTTTATAAGAAAAAGAAAAACTTCTACTCCAAAGAAGACATCATCTCTTCATACATGAGTGAAGATGAAGATTCATAGCTTCTATTTATGGGAATGAACACTCAAAATAACGATGTATATGATGAAGAAAACTTTGAATTTGAAGGAGAAGTAAACCTAGAAGCAAAACCGATTAGTGCTCTGGAGGGACTAAGAAAGTGTAAAAATAAGAACAAGTTACTAAGGGCACAACTTCAAGAATTTGAAGAATCACATCAATCAAGAGAAATAGATGCATCAAGAACCATCAAAGAATCAGAACAGATCACCTGTGATTTGAATTCCCAACTCATAGAAGTTAAAAGAATTGAAGAATTCATTTCAAAACATCTTAGTGATAAAAAACAAGTATGTGAGAAACTAGAAGCTAATATTAAAATGCTAAAAAGTGAACATGAAAAATAAAAGAAGATATCAAAATTTGAAAATAGTTCAAAAAACTTGAATGAAATTCTCAGTATTCAAAGGTCACCAAACAAAAAGAATGGTTTGGGATACACCCAAGACTCAACCACTAGATCACAAGGATCAGCCAAAATGTCAATCAGTTATGCAAATGCTATAAAAATATCCTTAAGAAAAGAAGATAATAAGGAAACGATGATACCATTGAAAATTGTTTCACATAAACATAAATCAACACCCCCTACTAAAGTAAAAGATGACAAGAAAAATACAATCACTAGAAGAAATCCCCCTAATAAATATCTATTTATTGGATACTATTATTCTTGCAATAATTTTGGACATAAAGTAGTACACTGCAAATTTTATGGACAATACAATCATAGAAATGTCCAAAGATATAAGAACAATAAGTATAATACAGAGAAGAGAAAATATCATTCATTTTCTCCTTTGCAAAATTTCAATATTGAATGCCAAAAATGCAACAACTATGGCCATAAAACCAAAGAATGTAGTTACCAATGCAATCCTGGAAGATAGGAAACCCTAATAAACAAAATAAGAAGATATGGAAAAGAAAATTTGAATTACAAAGAAAGAAAAATGATGCACCTAAAGTTGATGAAGTTAATATTAGAAGAATGGTGTGTAAAGACTCTAATAAGGAATATAAAAATCAATTTTTTGCATATAAAGTGAATCAAGCTCAAGAAAGGAGGGTTCCTAAAGAAGAATATGACACAATTGTAGTTCTTGATGATGTCCTGCAAATTAATAGTCCACTACCCAATAAGAGAGAAATAGAAAAAGGAAAATCTAAAGAAGAAGATGAAGAAGTTTTTGTTACAAAAAAAAACGATGATGATGATGAATCTTCAATAGTAGACCAACCAGAAGAATTGAGTGATGGTGATCTCAGAAGTTTTCCAATGCTATTTTAAATTTTAATGATCCACTGAAACTCCTTCTCAAAAATTAGAAACAAAGAAGGGAAAGAGAAATTAGGGAAGACTTAAAATTGTTCATGTTGATATTCCTATGAGTATTGAAGCACAGAAAAATGAATAGATAACTAGGATCATCAAAAGCATCATGGTTTGATGGTATAACTCTATGCAGGTTCTGACATGGTTTGTTGCAGGTATTCATCTAACCAGGATTAGTGTCGGTTATGTATTCTCTCAGCGGAGTTATGTTTTCTGAGGCAAATATGTCATGGTACATGGCCAATACATATCCAAGGATCATGATAGAAAAATCATATTATTATTGAAACAATTGATCTATGTTCTAGTTGAGAAGTAGTATCTGAAGCGAAAGAAAATTGCAGTGATAACATATTGTTCATCTTGTAGAGAAGATAGGGAGAGTTATTCTTCTTTCCATGATTGGGTGTAGAAACATGATTCCAAGGGGAGAGATGCATAGATAGGGGGAGTATCACCTCAGGGGGAGTATCATCCTAAAGGGAGAAAGGAAACATCTTTTTTTGTCATTGTTGTCAAAGGGGGAGAATGATCAGTAAAATCTAGTTAAAGATTAAAAAAGGGGTTTGATTGTGTTTCCATCAATGCCAAAGGGGGAGAATGTTGGACTCAGTATCTTTTTATTGTCATTGATGTCAACAGTATGACAATATGCAGATTTATGTCAAATATTATATGTAGAAATTATGGCAAACAATTAGCATAGAATGAAAATGTCAAATAATATGCAGAGATTCAAGCTCAGAAGGAAGGACATTAATCGAAGCTCAAAAGGGAGAGTGCATTGCAGAAATTTTATCGGGATCAAAATCCCCACATAAAACTACAAAAGATTCAAGGAATAATTGTGTTCATTGAGATAGTTTTCAGGAGTAATCGCATCCATGAGATCAGTTAGAGACATTGATCAAAGACAAGTCGAAGTATAGCATAAGTTTCGGGACATTGGAGACAAGGCACGAAGTCCCTAATTAAAGGAAAATCGTCAGATATCATCGGGAAATATCTCATCCATTGGATTAAAGCTGAGTAGAACTGGTTGACTTCGGTGCTGACCACTTCGGTGAAAAGGAGTTCGAATTGAACCAGAATTATCGAAGCCTGAATTCATGAAGAAACGCCAACCGTCTGATATAAGGAACACTTCGGGAAATATCTCGATCGTTGGATCGAGTAAAGTGGAAGGATAGGATAAGAAAGGCTCGAGATCCCGAATAATCGAATTCTTGAAAACTGTTGGATCGTGTTAAGATTTTCGTGTTAAAGAGGGACCGTTAGATGAAGTCAATTTATTCGAGGATTATTCTTCGGGGAATCTCACTGCCGAAAAATTGGGAAGTGGGAAAAAGTGAACAAACCTGAAGTCCTAAAGGATGAAATGAATCTGGACCATTAATATAGAACTGATCACAGTCATTGTATGAATCCAAGTGGAAGGAGAGCGTAAGAACTTCCATGTTGAACACTTCGACGCTGACCAACTCCGATGAAAATTGAAGCAACAATTACATGGACCTCTGAAGCCCCGAAGTCTTGAAGTCATGAACTTTCGTCAACCATCGGATCAGAGGAAGAGTAGGGAAACCATGCCAACCATTGATCTATTCAGAGCTCACTAAGTATGAAATCGGTCAACTCCGACGCTGACCACTCCGAAGAAAAAGAGACTAGAACGGGTAAGTCTACCCAAAGTTCAAAGCCCCGAAGTCACAACAAAAGTTGATCTAGAGTGAAATATGATAGCTGTCAGATCAGAGTTGTGTAGCAGCAGTCAACTCTAGCATTGACCACTCTGGCAAAAAGAAGCCAAGAATAGGTAATATTACCTGAAGGCTGAAGCCCCAAAGTCACGTTAACCGTTGATCTATAGTAAAACATGAGAATCGTCAGATCACAAGGAGATGGTCAACTTAGACGTTGACCACTTCGGCAAAAAAGGGTTTAGAACATGTAAGTTCACTCGAAGGCCTTAGTTCCGAAGTCATGAAGTAAGATACATGGTACACATAGTAAGAGCCCACGTCGGCAAGGACATGTGGTGCAATCAAATGATGAAAAGTGTCAAGGTCCAGTTGGAAATTTAGGTATGCGTAAGTCACGAATCTAAGTGGCACATGGTAGCCACTCAGTTAGTGCCACATCAGCAGTGACGTCAACAATCCATGTCACTTCGGGAGTATTCCCTTCGGAGATATACAGTTCCTCCTAACAACAACTACCTAAAGCGTCGAAGGGCGGAGTCACGAACTAACGTTGGTCGTAGATCTAAGATCCTCGAGGATGAATCATGACCGTTAGATCAAGTGTAGTGGAAAGATAGAGTAAGCACGAATCATAAAGTAATGCTAACCGTTGATCTACTCTAGGAGCATTCTTTACCATTAGATCAAGCGCATTGGAAGGATAGCATAAGGTGTACTAAAAAATTGGCAACAAGTGGTCACCACAACTTTATGACTTATTCGGTAGGTAAAAACTCCAGAGGGATTGAACTACCTTGTAGTTCTAGTAACCTGGTACCCCGGAGAGCCGAAGCTCTGAAGTAAGATATGGTCGTTCGTCGAGAAGGAATATTCACGGTCGAGATCCTAAAAAGTGCACAATGAGAAGGATATTAACAAAATGTCTTGTTGAGGTTGCACGGACCGTCCACTCAACCACAGATTAAGATAGAACCATTCGATCTATGAGTAAATAGATAATATGTACTTCGATGAATTTTGGTCTGGAAGAGTTGGAAGACTGCAAAGGTCAGAGTCCTAAAACTCCGAAGTTCCGAAATGAACGAGAATCGTTCATTGTGAAAATAAAACACCTTCATCCGATATAATATACACACTTTCACAAAATGCACTCTGGAAGGTTGAATGATTACAAAGGTTGGAAGTCCCGAAGGACGAAGTTATTAAGTAATGACAGTCGTCCATCTCAACGTGCAATTAATATGTGACCATTGATCTTGATAAGTGATTAAGCACTCATTTGTCTTAACACCTGGTCACCACATGTGGTCATATGGAATAGAGGTCCTGAAGAGTTTCTATGCGAAATTTAACACACAGAATGAGAAATTTATCTCGGTCAAGAAGGAACATTAAACTAGATAGGATCTAGATGTTGTCATGATTTATATTAACTAACTCAATACATGTTATGTATTAGAGAGATAATAAAAAATCTTATATATGATCAACAAAAATTGAGAATGAAATAAAGAGGCATGGGATCGAGTTAAAAACGAAATCGATCCATATCTGTGATCAATTTATGAAAATCACTCTCACTAAATTAAAATCCTTCATGATAATGTTTGAATAATAATATAGATTATTGTTAATTTAAAATGAAGAGGTTTAATGGTCCAAACAAAGGGACACAATTCTTCATATCTCACACCAGTTGGAAGATCATTATATAAATGAGAAATAATGGTGAGAAGAAAGTGTCTCTACAGTCTAGATCAAAAGATCAAAACAAAAGCAGAGTCTAAGAAGAAGAACCAATGATACTTATGTAGTGACGGTGGAAGGGAGGATCACGAAAGGATTCATATCCTTTACTAAGTAAGTGTAATTTAAGGGAGTTGGTGCTTCCTGGGGTTGTTTCCCTAAGGACAATGGAGTTGGTGCTTCCTAGGGTTGGTGCCCTAAAGACAAGAGAGTTGGTACTTCCTAGGGTTGGTGCCCTAAATATAAAGGATTTGGTGCTTCCTAGGGTTGGTGCCCTAAAGACAAGGGAGTTGGTGCTTCCTATGGTTGGTTCCCTGAAGAAGAGGATTTGTGTCTCCTAGAGTTGGTGCTCTAAAATGGATTGGTGTCCTTCACTATTTCTTTATAAAACCTTGTAATTTTAGTTAATTATATATTTATAATTGATTTTAAATACAAGTCCATTGTTGATTTTTTGTGGTAAATAATAAAATATCGAAGTAAATGCTAATTTTTGAAAAAGGACAATATTGATTCACCCCCCCTCTCAGTATTTCCAACAACTCGAAACTCTAGAAATGCATCATGCCAAAGGCAGCGGATTGGCCAAAACAACTGACTACTCATCCACCTCGACTGGAACACCTTAATGATGGAAAAGGAGAGTTCAAAAAGGATAAGGTAACACATATATATGCTATTGCTTGTTTTCACTACTAGAAGAAATTTATATTGGGAATTTGAAACTCTATTTATTCACTATGCTACCTGAGGATTGTTACACATCGAAATTACTCACTTCGATAGTGTCGCAAGTGTCGTCATTATAAGTGTCGCAAGTGTCAAAGAAAGCATACTGTCATGATTCCTATGTCGTGCCTATAACGACATCAAGAAGACACTTTACACACATCAAACACTTGATTTGGAAGAGGAGGAATGCTTAACTGGAGTCATGAACCTTTTGCCATCTGAAAACACTCAAAAAACTAAGTTTTTGGAGGGGAGTGCTCCCCTATACCTCTTCTGGGAGTGTTGGCGCCCCCCCTCACATTGTTTGGGAGTGCTATAAAACTTCTTTGGCCCTTCTAAGGGATCACTATGGATATTTGGAGCGTTGGCGCCCCCCTAAAGCCTATTAGGGAGCGCTATAGCACCCTAATGCCCCTTTTGAGGGAGCGTTGTCTAATCTGGGTAGTGGTTAAGTGGTTGAGATGAATGAGGGAAGGATCCTTTCATTCTTGGAAGTCAGTTGAGTTCGAATCCTCAATCAAGTCATGGTCTTAGGGAAGATCCTCAACTGAAGGAGGCAAATCCTCAACTTCCCCAAGGATATCTCAAGTGGTTAAAGCCTCTCCAAGGCTATATAAGCAAGCTTTCTCATGGTGAAAGAGGGGATGGAAATGGATAATTACACCAGACTTATGATATCATAAGTAGTGCTGGAACAGAGGTGATTTGAAAGCAAGAGACCTATGATCTCATAGGGAATAATTGGTGAAGCTATCATCATTTTGATTGTGGATCTTTTGAGCAAGGGATAGACAAGGAGGACTTGACGGGACTGTCGCAATCCATCTACAGCTGTAAGCAATGTTCTTGTCCTCATTAATATGATATGCTTGGCCTGTTTCTTTCTAATTCATGTTCAATCTCACATGAATTTTTCTCTTTAGTAGATAGATCTATTTAGGGCTAACCTTGATAGAGTAGGAAGTGGTCGTACTTTGTTTGTCTACAGGATTCATCGAGGAGCGAAAGATTGGAGCTCAACTCGGAGCGTGCAGGGACAAACGTCGATTAAAGGTATTTCTCTTCTCCTTCCTTCTCACACACTAGTCCACCTAGATCTAAAAGGAAGTCAGTGACCATGATAAGCACTTTCTGTCTTAGAGTTAAGAGTCTATCTCTTTGAGGATATCTATCTGTTCGCAGGGAGATTTTCCTTCAACAGAAACTAGTGACTCCACTGGGGATCGAATCAGAACTTTTCAGTTTTGATTTATCCTCATAGACCTTGTCTAACCCCTTTAATTATTTTCAGATCTTGTTCACCCCATATTTTTGATCTCATATGCTGATTGGACCCTTAGCCTATCGCATGCATCTTGCTTGTCAAAATTCCTTTGAAATTTTGGGTTTTTTTTTACTTTTTGTGAGTTTTTGGGCACCAGCGCTCCCCTACCTTGTTAGCAGGGCACCCGTGCCCCCTGAGAGTGTTGGACAGAGCTTTATAACGCCCTGGTATCCCTTACACCAAAGCGCCAGCCCCTTTTTCTCAAAGTCCCTTCAAAAAATTGCATTTTTTGAGATCTAAACCCTGTCTTTAAACTTGCTGAGCTGTTTTTTGATTCAGTGCTTCTTCTTTTGACCTTTTGCATCCCTCCTTCTGAGAAATAAACACCTTGTTGCTCAGATTTTATGCCCTTCTTCATTGTTTTTGAGTTTTTTTTGTTGAGAGATTGAAACCAATCCACTTCTTTCTTCTCTCCTATCCGACTGAGCAGAAACTCTACTGAAGGATGTCTGAAGTCTGTGACTCTTCTCATTTTGGTTTTTTGAGGTCATTGTTCTCGAACATCTCTCTTTTTGTGTGAATTGTTTGATTTTTCTTTGTTATCTTTGTTTTATGTTTGCTTCTTGCTTCAATCATAGCAAGAGAGTGTGTGTCATGTGTGCGAAATCTGATCATGCTTGTCTGAATCCCCTTGATCTGAAAAGGTAGTTAGTAGGAGAAGTATTTGCATTGAATTAATCATCATTCGCATACAAACGAGAAAGACGCATTTTAGTGCTTGGTTTGCACATTAGAAGGCATTTTTCAAAAATGTTTTAGCGTTGCATTGGATTATATTGAGAACCAATTGATAGAGGATTTTTCATATTAGTGTTTGAAAGTGAAAACAACTCCTTCTCTTTCCCTTAAATCGACGTTCATTGAAAAGAAAAGAATGATTATCATCTTTCATGCATCTTTTTGGGCATTGAGTCATCATTCCATTAGTTTCACTTTCGTACACCCTTTGAGTAAAGAACAGCTTTAAAATGAACGCTAATTAAAAATTATCTAGAACATTTTTGTTTTTAGGATCTTCCACCAACAGTAGACTAGGGTTAGCACTTTGGATTAGGCTATGAGTACAACTCTCCAAAGTTTTCAAAACAAACATTAGCATCCTGAGTTAGGGAGAGTCAAATCCAATTGTCGTATTGGTTTTCTGGGATCCCCCTCTCACACAGGGGTTAGACACGAGGTCACATTCGGGCGAATTACAGAGATTATCCCTCCGTGGTTCAACTGTTTGTAGTGGTCGGATCATATACTGGGGGTCACTTGAAGGTATACCCATGATTATGTGTGGGAGCCTTTAGGTTTGATTTCGGACTTGTTATCCTGCCCATACGTTTCGGATCGGACTGTCGACTGTACCCGCCCAGGGACTCACTGCAGATTGGTGTCTTTAGTTGCCATAATCTTTAGGTACTTACACAAGGTGACGGTGAAGGGAAGTCTCACTGTACCTAGAGCAGACATTGGTCAAACTCACTCGGGTTCCTTGGAGGGTAAATCCACAATTACTGCGTGGAAGCTTGCACCAAGGCGTAAGTCCGTTAAGAAGGTAAAGATTGTAACTGTTCCACCATAGCCCAGCCCCTTCTTGACTTGATCCCGCGATGTTGGATTTCATCACCAACTAGTACGGTCATCGAGAGAAGTTTTTGTCTGCCTGGTTGATTCCTAGATTTTATTAGCGTGTGTCGTTTCTTTTCGTTAGTTGGCCCTAGATTTTCAGTGTGTTTTTTCATTCTCCACAATTGAGCCCGTAGACGATCAAGGTCTTCGCCGATCACGTAGGATGCAAGGGCTGCCTCCGGAAGGCTATCAACCCTTACCTCCTAACCCTCCAGAAGACAACTACCGTAGAGAGGTAGAAAATCCATCTGATGTTGGAAGTGTTATTTCTCCTTCGTTAGATAACCCAGAAGACACTTTGGTTACGATTGCGAACCCCACTACATCTGTGTCAGTAACTCCTCTCGAACCACTTTTAGTTCGTTTAGACTCTCTTGGGAATGTCATATACGAAGAAGTCCCACGATTACCAGAGAGGATTTTTACCGAAACATATATGGGATTCACAGAACCAATCTTTGGTGATGAATATAGGACTCATGTTCATCCTAGCACCGCAGTAGAAACCAATCCCACACCTACTCGTTATGTATGGAGGACTTCATCGGGACGTGATATCTATTAACATTTCGAATCTATTTGACAACCCTTTCATCCTCATGACCCTCCTAGTGAAACAGGACCATCCGGTCAAACCACGAATCACCCAGTTGACCAGGTCATTCACCCTACTGCCACACCAGCACAAGTCCATCCTAATGCTGGACTCATCGCCTCTACTCATATCCAAAGCACTTCATTCTCTACCCCCATTTCTACGAGTTTTTACTCTACAGCTCCACATGTTCCACAAAATCCTGTTGGGACATCTGCTCACCTGAGAATACAAACCCCTGCTAGCCAAACATAACCGGCTGGAGGGAAACCACCATCCAACGCACCTTTTCCTCCTGGAGGAATACATTTCCATGGCGGGCCTACCCCTCTCGGGGGACATCCCCCTTTTCATGCTCCTCCTGGAGGGCAACCTCTGTTTTCCAGTCATACCCCGGTCATAAATCCACCACTGGTAGGGGGAAACCTCCGTTTGTTGGAAACCCTCCACAATCCTGGGGAGTATCTTCAGGAGGCACTCTTACTCAACCCCACGTTGGGGGGCATTCATATAATATCCCACTAGGAGGAGTATCCAATCCTATTCCTTCCGGAACATTTTACCCACAATCTTATCCGGGCGGCATCCAAAACACCACCTGGAGTACTCCGGGACCACAGTCTTATCCTCCTCATGGGTCTAATGTGTATCTGCCTCCGGGATCTACTCCTTACCATTCTCAAGGGAAAAATGTTTATCCTCCTCACGGGCAAATAAATCACCCGGCTTATAATGCTCAGAACCCCCCGGGTTATGCCAATGTTTCTCATTCATCATCGAATCCTTATTATTTTGGCCAGCAACAACCGTATGTAGGAGGAACTACTGGTTACCACTATCCACCTAACCCAGTTTATGGTCCTACTGGTGTTCCTATGCCACACCAGTGTCATTCGCAAATTAACCGACAACTACCTTTCCTTGCGACTCTGGATCTCCCAGACTTGTCTCGGTTAACTAATGATCTTATTTCTCATTCGTCGGTTTGGCCAGTCATTCCAGCTAAACTTCCTTCTGATATTCTGAAATTTAACGGAAACCCTGGCGAAGATCCAAACAACCATGTAATGACTTTCCATTTGTGGTGTTCATCAAACTCCCTCATGGACGATTATGTACGTTTGCGTCTTTTCCAGTGAACACTTACCGGTTCGGCAGCAAAGTGATATATTGAACTACCACGTGCTTCTTTTCATGATTTCAACTCCCTTTCCATGTCTTTCCTCAGGCACTTTCAACTACCTATTCGCTACAAGACAGGGACTGAACTCTTGACCTCCCTTCGTCAAACTAACGCTATGCATATCTCTGACCATATTCATGAGTGGAGATGACAACGAAGGATGATCAAGGCAGTCATTCCCGACATGCTATTGGCGGAATGATTTACTAAATCACTGTTACCAACAATCGCTCGCGATGTTGCTATGGGTGGTGCGGTCATAGAGGAACAAGCCATTGCTCGGGCTCAGTATTTAGATTTGGTTTATTCCCAATCCGGTACTTTGTATGATTTGCTTCTGAATGCTACTCGAGCTAATACCGATCCATCTAAACCATAATCCTCATCTCATGCGGATGGTGTTATCAGCTCCGTCAAAACTTGATCTGTTTCCCAATCGACCACACTCTCCTCTACCTCCCCCCAAACTCAGATCTCTGAGGTGAATGCAGTTCAATCTACCCCTTCACAACAATTTGGAGGTAAGAAGAAAATGAAGAATAAATCAAAAAATAATAATGAACAAACAAAAAATCAAACACTTGTTACCGAAAAGCAAACACAACGGAAGTTGAAATACCCGTGTCTCATTTGTGGTGACGATCACTACACCCGAGATTTTCCACATCGCGACGAAGTGGCCAAAATTTTTCAGGGAAAGTCACAACCCCCTGTGCTTACTCAACCTTTTCCACAGCAGCAATCCATGGTTGCTCAAACCCCCTCGCCTGGGGGCAGTTCTAGCAATCCTAATGATGAGGCCTCGTCGAGTGCACATATTTATATGTTTAATGGGATTAATTTGACCACTCGCTCTAAGACATACGACACACCAGGTAACCCTGACAAAGGAAAAGACACCAACGGTACCGGCACTTTACCAGATCCATCATCATCCTCCATTAATCTTCCATCGGTTAATCCTCCATCTGGACCACTTCAAATTGAGAAACCCACGTTCGACTCTATATTATGCCCTCCTAAGAGCACTATCCGCAAAGCTACCTTTAATCCTAGTTCACGTGCTGCCCAAAACTACAACATTGTTGAAGATTTGGCTCAAACACCGTGTGCTATGTCTACGTTAGAAGTTTTACAGCACTGCATCAGTCAACGTAAAATGCTCTTGGCCTCTCTTAGCATTGTTGATCCTGAGTCGTCCAACCAGATCATGTTTAACCTGGATAATTATGCGTCTCGACTCTCCCACCAACTTGCTTTCCAAGTTGATGTTGTTGTTCACAATCAACAAATCCACCGAACTATTCTGGATGAGGGAGTCTCGACTTGTGTTATGTCTTTAGCGTGTTGGAAAGGTTTAAAATCACCAGCACTCAACAAATCCCCAACGATGTTACACGCCTTCGATGGGTGAGGTTTTCATCCCCATGGGCTTTTACAGTCCCTGCCCATCCAATTGGGTGGCAAAATTGTCACTGTTGATGTCGAGGTGGTCGATGCTCCCCTCAATTACAACTTGTTACTTGGAAGAAGTTGGTTTTATGCTATGACTTTCGTTGCCTCATCGGTCTTTCGATGTGTGCAATTTCCTCATTAGGGAAAAATTGTCACTGTTGATCAATTGGATTTCTGCACACCCGATGCTCGCGTTCCCGCTACCAACAATATTCCTTTCTTAGGAGACCACAAGATCATGTATGAAAGCGTTGGTGTTGGTTTACTGAAAGATTCTAGCCTCATGGGTACCTTCCCTACACTTCCACCGACTACACATCGCATTGCCACCGTCAATATGATTTCGACCGCGGCTTATCAATCTTTGGAATCATCTGACCCTTGGATTGTACCTTGTCCTTTGGAATTCGATGCACTAAGTGACACCGTGCCACTTAGTCTAGCCGAAACATCATACATTTCTTTCCCATCCGCTTCTCCCTCGTCAGATGACCAACATCTATTGGCGCCTGACGTTTCCTCGATGCAATCACGGTTATGTTCCTTATCGTCTGTGATCAATCACATTTCCCCAACTTTT
This sequence comes from Picea engelmannii, assembly GCA_009831015.1. Taxonomy (NCBI): domain Eukaryota; kingdom Viridiplantae; phylum Streptophyta; class Pinopsida; order Pinales; family Pinaceae; genus Picea; species Picea engelmannii. The sequence continues at coordinate 404,333 of ML784416.1, forward strand.
CCTTCGGATGAATCTTTTCTGGAAATGTTTCGCATTGACAAGTTACCTCGGGATAACAACTGTCACTGATCTTCTTTTCTTCCCCCTCGTGAAGAACTTCGGGCAGATATACCGTCTATCTCCCCTCCTGATGTCGATTTTCTATCATCTCCCATGCTTTCAACTTCCGATGATTTGGATCCGGTAGTGGACATGGTGATTTCTTCGGTAGGATTATTGGAGCCTGATCTCCTTACTCCTATCGCAGCCTTCGACATATTTCCCTTCTCAAGTGATTATCTTCCATCCAGCGAAGATCTCCTGGAGGCCATGACCACATTTTATCCATTGACATGGTACCCTTCCAGAGCATTATCCTCTCGGAAGCTTTGATCAAGAAGCAAGCACGAGCATAGTTTCCCTTCTCTGTGGCAAGCTCATTAAAAAATGAAATAGAGGCCTTGAGCATAGTTATTTTCCTGTGTCAAGCTCATTAAAAAATGAAGCAATCACCTCTCTTGAACCTTCTTTTCATCCACCCTTCTCCTTTTTCTCCTTTAGTAAATAAATTGGTGATGATATCAAAGTCGGTGAATGAACTAAAGCTTGGAGGGAATGTCACCAGCCTTTGATGATCTTTCTGGAGTTAAGCCACTAGCTTTCAAGCTGGGGGCATACCAATCTTAGTCTTTGTTCTTTCTCGTGCTCAAAAATACATGAGAATGCATCCGGGTAGACTTTTATCTCTTTTTCGGACCTGTATGGATACATGAAAAAGGAACCCCCTGGAGTCTCCTTTAAGCTCTTTTCAGACTCTCTAAACATGAAAAGATCGCCGAGTGATCTTGCTTCCTTTCCCACTCGTTAAAATGTTTGAAAGGGCGTCCTTCGAGTGATAATTTATCTCTTTTTTGGCCTCGCAAGACTACCATTACGAAAAAGGACAACCTTGGAGTTATCTTTAAGTTCTTTTCAGACTCTCTAAACATGAAAAGATTACCGAGCGACCTTGTTCTCTTCACACTCGTTAAAGTATTTGAAGAAAACGTCTGTTGAGCGATAGTTTATCTCTTTTTCGGTCTCGTCAGACTACTTTACGAAAAAGGAACTAAGAGAGTTCTCTTTTAAGTGTTTTTCTAGACTCTATAATCATGAAAAACCTTTGAGTTTTCTGTATTTGGACTCGCTAAACAAAACATCGGCACGCCCATATGGGATCGAATCCTTACTTCTTCCAGTTCATTAAACAAAGGAAGAGGAATTACCGAAGGTGAGTTTTATTGATCATGTGTTATCCTCCTCGATATCATTAAATTAAAAAGAGGTACTCGTCTATCTGGATGGGGGAAAAATTGAAAGAAGCAAGCCAAGCAGTGTTTTTGAGAACATTGTCAAATAACTCTTAGAGTCGCCCTTGAACACGGCACTTTGTCTTTGCGCGCATATTAATCCATTGAACCTCTGCACTGAGCTAATCCTTTGAGTTTCTTTTACTCCTTTGGGTCACCTGACGTAAGTCCCAGCATCCACTGCATCATCAAGTTTTGGTCCATGTCATGTTTATGCTGTCGTGCCTCAGTGTTCAAGGGAAGTATCCACCTCGAGAGTCAGCCATCCCAAATATCTTGTCTCAATACCCGTGTCAGTCCATGTTCATTTGATCTACCAATTACATCTCTGTGTTTGTTTCGTGTCGTTGATGGGGGATACATCAAGGCCCTCCTTCGACGAGCCTATTCCTGTCGACTCCAACACATTATCCAGGAATCAGACTTAGAAACCAGTTAGTACTTTGGGACCTGCATGCCTCAATGGCAGGCCTCCTCACGTTCGACAATGGGTTTACATCATTGACCTTTGATCGGATGATTCCACGGATGTTCGACTCCATCTCATCCATTCACATTCGATGGAATGTACTAGAGTACCTTGGGAATCATTGAAATTAATGGTGATCTCCCTCGTGCTTGTTAACGGTTTACATCATTGACTAGTAATCAAGTGGTTTCTGCCATGTTCGACATCAGGACATATATTCGCATGGTTAGATTCGTACTACATCGGGATCGGTAAGAAGACCCTGGGTTGAGTGATCACTCTTATATGTACTTTTCCCAGGTTGTGAAGGAGTTTCTCTTAAACAAATGACACATATACTGTTACATAGATCCACTTTGTATTGGTTGTGGCTATGTCTTGTCATCTCATAGATCCACTATGTATTCTTCATGGCTACGATCAGTTCAAGTCATAGGAGTATAGATCCACAGTGTATTTTGGTGGCTATACCTTTTGTCAATACAATTATGGATCCGCAGTGTATTTTATGGCGGCCATATCTTGCAAGTCTTGATCACTCAAGCATAGGTATGCCTGCCTTGGGTCTGAAACATGTTATAATATTTGTTGGATGTTTGTGTGCAGCTTCTGTCAGGTTCTCTGCATCTATACCCTTGCTTGAAAGTCTACAAAGCATTTCAGTTATCAGTTCCTGTCTTCTAACTTCATACTTTGGGGGGCAATCTGTTACACATCAAAATTACTCACTTCGATAGTGTCGCAAGTGTCGTCATTATAAGTGTCACAAGAGTCACATTTTTCTTACAAATGTCGCAAGTGTCAAAGAAATCATAATGTCATGATGCCTATGTCGTGCCTATAACGACATCAAGAAGACACTTGACACACATCAAACACTTGATTTGGAAGAGGAGGAATGCTTAACTGGAGTCATGAACCTTTTTCCATCTGAAAACACTCAAAAAACTAAGTTTTTGGAGGGGAGCGCTCCCCTATACCTCTTCTGGGAGTGCTGGCGCCCCCCCTCACACTGTTTGGGAGCGCTATAAAGCTTCTTTGGCCCTTATAAGGTAGCGATATGGTTCTTTGGAGCACTGGCGCCCCCCTAAAGCCTATTAGGGAGCACTATATCGCCCTGATGCCCCTTTTGAGGGAGCGATGTCTAATCTGGGCAGTGGTTAAGTGGTTGAGATGAATGAGGGAAGGATCCTTTCATTCTTGGAAGTCAGTTGAGTTCGAATCCTCAATCAAGCCATGGTCTTAGGGTAGATCCTCAACTGAAGGAGGAAAATCCTCAACTTCCCCAAGGATATCTCAAATGGTTAAAGCCTCTCCAAGGCTATATAAGAAAGCTTTCTCATGGTGAAAGAGGGGATGGAAATGGATAATTACACCAAACTTATGATCTCATAAGTGGTGCTGGAACAGAGGTGATTTGAAAGCAAGAGACCTATGATCTCATAGGGAACAATTGGTGAAGCTATCGTCATTTTGATCGTGGATATTTTGAGCAAGGGATAGACAAGGAGGACTTGACAAGACTGTTGCAATCCATCTACAGTTGTAAGAAATGTTCTTGTCCTCATTAATATGATTTGTTTGGCCTGTTTCTTTCTAATTCGTGTTCAATCTCACATGAATTTGTCTCTTTAGTAGATAGATCTATTTAGGGATAACCTTGATAGATTAGGAAGTGGTCGTACTTTGTTTGTCTACAGGATTCATCGAAGAGCGAAAGATTGGAGCTCAACTCGGAGCGTGCAGAGACAAACATCGATTAAAGGTACTTCTCTTCTCTTTCCTTCTCACACACTAGTCCACCTAGATCTAAAAGGAAGTCAGTGACCATGATAAGCACTTTCTGTCTTAGAGTTAAGAGTCTAACTCTTTGAGGAGATCTACCTGTCCGTAGGGAGATTTTCCTTCAACAAGGATTTCCTGATCTAGATCTAAAAGGAAGTCAGTGACCATGATAAGCATTTTCTATATTAGAGTTAAGATTCTAACTCTTTGAGGAGATCTACCTGTCCATAGGGAGATTTTCCTTCAACAAAGATTTCCTGAACATTGACCATTTCATTCAATGCAAGATTTCTGGCATATTTCAATTCACCTCAAATGAAAAATGGACCCTTAGTTCCATGGAACAACTTCAATTGTAGATCTATCCAAAATAGCAAGTATGTCTTCAAGCTACTTGATTTTCACTCCTCAAATTTAATTATATTGTATAGAACTATTCTCTTTCATTTTCCTATAACACATCCCTTTCCAAATCACATACATCACACACATTAGCCACTTTTTAAACTACCCAATATGTGATCAATAATTAGTGTGCTAGTTGTACATTATTTTTCCATTTTTTCACGGGTTTTGATAGTTCATGAAATGCAAGTGAAAACTTTGACATCATATATTATTGGTGACCCAACATTGATCAACTATTAAGTGATTATGGAAAACAACCATTAGAAACCAACAAAACACCCCTAATATTTATTCCTATTAAATATTTGAATCCATTCCTAAATGAATGGACATTGAAAGTCAAAGTGTTGTCAAACACAGATCTATGCACCTTCATTAATGCCAAGGGACCTTGCCATGTCTTTAGATTTTATGTTATTGACATGGAAAGTTGTAAGATAAGTATTTCATGCTTCAACATCCAAACGACACACCTTCACTACAATGTCATGCACCACAATTGTAGAAGGAATGCAGATTACACTAGCATTCTCCTACGAATGTTATGCAAAAATGAAAAGTACTACCTATGTCTCACTCCAAAAATAGAAGAGACACACTTGTGTTATTTCTCACTTACACATTTAAAATTTGCATCCTTTATCACTACTCCACTACTCCACCCCCATGATTCTCTAATGTCATACGGGAGGTCACAAAGTTGTAGCTTCTTCTATGTTTTGATAATTATTTACATGCAATGTTTGATCAATTGATACAAGTGGGACTTTGTAAATATATGTATTGTTTGTATTATATTCCTACACCTTTTATGCACTAGTACAGTGTTTTCCAAGGTAATTAGAGGATAATGTGGGAATAGCTAGGGCTTTCCAATTTTGAGAAGATATGTATATTTTATCTTATGAACAATTAATGTAAATTTAATTCTAAATGACATCAATTACATGGTTTTGTATATAACAGTAATCACTGATGATAATATAAGTTGCCTTCTACTTTGTTTCATTTTAATAACAAATTATGATTTGACACCTAGATAACAAATAGCTCTGGATGATATCTAGAATTAAAAAGTGTACACATATAACATATTTTGTTTATGTTATTTACTTGGAAAAAATTATCACACCCTTCACTTCTCCATGTTATCTTTATTTCACCATTTATTCTCTTACTAAATATGATGGTCATAAAACCATATGATACTTTGGTTTTTTCAACGTTCCCTTTCCCCCACTTAAAGTCGACTAGGACAAGTTTGTGACCATGAAAAGAGAGGAATTGTTGGCCTTGCAAGCTATCTCAAGGCCAACAATAGTAGTAATATACTCAAGGAAGAAGAAGAATGTTATAGATAAGACATGCATAAATAAGAAAATAAGGGTACAAAAGAAAACAATCCAAGGAAAGGAAGAGAAACAAGCCTATACTAAAATAGAGGAAGTTGCAAGTGATATTTCAGACACCTTAGTTCATATGGGAACCCCTCAAGGTATCCCCATAAATAAAACTCTAGGAAGCCCATTAGGAGGGTAGAAAAAAAGAATCACAAGGGTAAGACCCAAGTCTTAAGTAGCCAAGAATGTGTTTATTGAGAAATAAACATCTCCTATACATATTGAGAAGGATGCATCACCTTCTAGCATGAAAAAGGATCTTGGAAAATAACATGAGGGGACTCAAACTAATAAAAATGAAACATGTCATGGAAGAAATCATATCCCATATATAAGAAGAAATGGAAGAGGCCCTAAAATGGAAGGAAATTGCAACAAAAAAACAAGACAAGAGATCAAGACTACAAATGATTCCAAGGCATAGTTACAATAGTACCTTCTAAATTTACAAGAAAATTTCCAAATCGTCAAGATGCAACATATAGATTATAAGAAGAAGTTGAAGGAAGAGAATGAATAACTAATGGTTGCATTAGAAAAATAAACCAGGTAAGTGAGAACAAGGTAGAGAGGATTGGGGAACTAGGGGTAGTTTGCCATCAAGCCATAAAAGTAGTAGAAATGATCTCTTATAGACCCCTTGCTAGGAAATACACTTTGTTCCTTAGGCGAAAATGGCACAAGTTTCAAGTAAGGCATATTTCCAACCACCTCCTTCATGGGATATAAAGTCAATGGAAATTCAAAAATATTTATCAAAAAAGCGATGAAAGAGGTAAGAACCATATTTGTGAACTCTACTTGCATAATTTTGTAATGTTACACCCTTATAGGTGGTCCCCAAATCCTTATGTGAGGGATGTGAAACTCGGGGAATTTTTCTTCTGGATTCACATTAAAGAGGAAAGAGTTGCAAAACTACAATAGAAAAGGAAGAGGAAGCAAAACTATACCCTCTTAAAAGAAAAACTATACATAAAAACAATCAAGAGGATGAAACTCAGATGGAATGGGACAAAATTTAAATACCCCCTACCGGTCCACCATATACCTACATGAGAGGTCGATATGGAAAAAGAAAGAAGGAAATGGAAGGAAGAGGAGAAAACATTCAAGGTATCATGGTAGAGGGGAAACCACCCAGATTGTGGCACATGATTTCAAGCAAGTATCATGTAGAGAACAATAATTAGAGAAATAAGGTTGAGCAAGGAAAAATCACTTTTTGAGGTATTTGTTTGTTGCACAGGGACATCCAAACCCTCCATATAGGGGGTAATGATGAGCCTTCTTTATGTCTCTTATTTATCCCATATTGTATAAGACTAATGACCAAGGAAGGGAAACACATTGCCATAAAGAGGGGCCAAATTTATGAAACCCCCTCTTCTTCTCTTGTATAAATAAGATAAACTCAATACATGAAGGATATTTTTGCTTCCACGATTTTGTAAACTCTTTTAGAAAATAATGAATGAGAAGCCACTAATGGCCTAGCTATTTTGGATACTAACTTCAATTATGAATCTTTTGATGCGTATAACTTCTTCTACTATTCTAATAATTTTTGGAATGGTGTAAGCATTGTTGGGTCGTTCATTTTGGGAGTTGCAAAATACTGGATATACATGATTCTGTTATAAAGGAGCATGGAGATTTTTGAAATGGTTGCACAAGAGGAATAAAGGGACACAGACTAGGTCAAATACAAATGGATAAGAGTTGTGAAGTATAATTAATGAGATGACTCAAATATTAGATTGACATAGCCATCCTTATCCTATTTTTTAATTGAACTTGATATGGTCAACTTTAGCTAGCTATGAAGGTATATAAGTTATTCAAAGCTAAAGGGAAAAAATTTGCACACTATTCTAAGGAGACATAGTTAGTGGAAAATCCAATCATGAATGACTAAGGAAGAATTGGGCCCCTACTTCAAAAAAAATTGTGTATGTCTTATTGATGGATTTTGGTTAGTAGATTTGTAGTATGTTTACCTTGTCATGTAACTTGTTTATATACCTATGTTTATGGTTGTGAATCTAGTCATTGTTGTTTCTGTAAATGTAATTTATTGGATTAATAACTCAATTACAAATATAAGATCAAAACCATGCAACCCTATTGTTGTGTCTTCCTATCCACTTAAAGTCATGTCTATGCTTCATGTGAGACCTTCCTTCCTTTAAGAAGATTGAAAAATCGCAGTGCATCTAGACTATATAGTGGTATATGTTTTTGGTAAGTTGTGAGAACCATCATCTTGATCAAACACCAACAAATGGTTTTGTTAACAAGACTTGTTCTTTAGAAGAAGACATTGGTAGGATGAGTAAAAGGATTTATAAGAATGAGGTTGAGAACTAGTGGAAAAAAATACTTGAATATTTTGTAGTGCGGGAGGATGAGTTGTGCAAATGGGATCCATAACATGTATGACAAACACTCAAAGGATTAGTATGAAGTATGATGGTGTGAATTCTGTATAATTCTATATAAGTGGCTAAAGAGGCTTGTGGAAGTCCAAGAGTACAAGGATTGACAAAAGAATACTATTTAATGGATTCTTTCAAAACTTATTGCATTGCAATGGGTCAATCACCAAGTCATGGAAGCTATAGAATTATATGTAGAAAACATTGTGGATGGGTACGTTTTAGAGTTCACTATGGAAAATCACCAATCATTTTCTAGAGCCAAGGTGATATTTAATAAGGGATATCAAGGTATACTAGTGGGAGAAATCCCCTTTTGGATTAAGATATTATTAGTAGAGGAGGGATTATTTCCATTTATTCCATTAGACATGGCTGAGTAATTTCCTTGTGTCATGGGGAATAGGTTGGGTAGGTGCTGGTAAGATGCAGAATGTAAGAAGGTTGTAATAAGGGGGGTAACTCAAAGGATAGTGCAAAGGTTGAAATATTTATTAGGACGTTGTTCATTTTAGAATGGTCATGGAAGAAATAGATGTAAGTAGTGATAAAGATGAGCAAGACACTGCAGAAGGATATCAATGATGAAGGTAGTCATGATGGAGGATTGAAGGATTCACAAAAGTTGAGAAGGAAAGTAGATATGGTTATCTCATGGTTAAGGGAGAGAGGGATAGTTATGGGAGCAAATCCCAATAAGAGGAATTTAGGGTGAAGGAGTATCTATGGAGTCAGAGGAAATAGATAGATAGGTAATCGAGGTTATGTATCCATCTAGACTAATGTTGTAGAACTAACCTCTGAAGATGTTGCAGGATAGGTTGAACTTAAATATACATAAGAAACTATTAGTCCACTAGATTATATTATTATGGATGTACATTGGTTGTTCCATGAACAGGAACCTCTCCAACCTGAAGAAGGTTTACCAAAAGTTGTTGGACCTAAACTATATCCAACCACTCCTTAGGTGCATGTGACACATAATGTATCCTCTAGTATAAACTACATATTTTATTTTCATATTGAACATGGTGTAAATCATAGTAGTGGACAAATTGTAATCTTAGTAGGTGGAAGTAATTAAGGTAATAATAGCACAAATAATTTGGAAGTAATGAAGGAGTTAGTTAGTACATCTTAGCTCCAAGCCATAACTTTATTTACCAGCATGGTCCTAGTGCATTAATCATGGTAGGATTTAATCCCAATTTGATGGTGGAAATGTAAGGAGGATTCCCCATAATTTATTTAGAGTTATGGATATGAGGAATAGATGATGCATAATAGCACTAGTTTCTTTTCCACTCCATCTGGAAGTCCAAAGGGATTCCATATGATTTGAAATTTGTATAATTTAAGACTACCATAATAGGGAGAGATCTTCATTGTTATATGAATCTCATAGCTAACCCACCAGGAGATGTAGCTCCTACTTTACCCAATGTAAAGAAACAATTTATCTTTGAATTTTAGTTACCTAGATCAAAGAAATAGGGAATTGTAGAGCTGAAATAGATTAAGTAGAGAGATGGAGAGTCTGCATGGGAGTATGCTCATCAGTTCTATGACATGATCATGGGTAGACTCTTATTCCCTATTCATGACACCTATCATAATTAATGGTTCACTTAGGGAGTGATTCCTTTGACTTGAATCCCCCTAATGAAATAGAATATTATGACTCCCAAAGATTCTTTGGATAAGGCTATGAGGATCTAATCCATGATTATATATCTAAGTAGTTCTAAGATTATGGCCTCTAGAGTGACTCTAAACCTCTCCTAGTTATAAAATTAGATTGTTTCATTAATAGAGAATATCCAAGAGTCGACATTACCCAATGTTAGAAGGGAATAAGTATGGTGTACCAAATTCCATGTATAAGGACATTTGGCTTCAAATTCCAAGGTTGCAGGGAGGTGTTGTGTCCAACCCCCCTAAACCACCTTTTAAGGAATGACCTACCAATGGAGTTGTGAAATTTGGAATTGTTGCCCCTTTTCACAATCCTGCACCATACCATGATTTATTGAATGTTTAGAACTCGTAGATGGGGGATTTCTATGATATTTGTAGTAAATATGGACATCCTCTACAACATTGTCTCATTCTGTAGAAATATTCATCAATGCCTAATACTCTCTATGGTGAATTTTGCAATACTTTATCTTGTAGTATAAATAAATGTAGGGAACGGAATGCTTTGGTTGATAGATTAGATACAATTGCATTCAAAGTATATTAAAACTCATAGACTCAAGGAGGAGGAGGAGGAGGTTCTATATGAGGTGGTGGTTTAAAAGTCGTAAGATGGGTGGAAGAGGTGGAACAATCTGATGTTACAATTGTGATGAGGTAGGACACCTTTCTCATGATTTTCCTTTACCTAGGAGACCTTGTTGTTCATATTGTAGGGTTAATACCCATGCTACAAAAGAGTGTCCTTACTTGATTTCAAAATGGGAAGACAAAAATAGATAGAGAACAATGAATTTGATCAATTTGGAAACTTGACCTAGTATGGGCGAAGCTAGCTAGACTATTAATGTTGTCACTAGAGGGATATATTGAATTGGCACTAATACATATCAGTTGGAACATCCTCAGATTTAGAAATAAAGGACCCAATGCACCTAAGTTTGATCCTATGCAACATAAAAAAAAAGTAAAATGTAGTGGAGATGTTTCATAATATCTATGTTCTAGTAACTCCACCACTTGTGGAAATATAGAAAGAACAAGGTTTTGGATCAATGCACTTTCCTCTTAGTTGTGGAACACAACCAAATGAAAGATCTCAAGGTAATTATAATAATGTTATTAATCTATGGTTTCATATATTTTATGATATTCTAGATGATGAATAGTTAACTAGGAAGTTGTGCAACACCTTGAAGAGGCCTATTGAAGTTGGGGAGGAGGGAGAAGATTATGTTGCTGCTAATCTTCCAAAAAGGAACTCTCATTGAGTTAGAAGGAAAAACAAGATAACTAGGAAATAATTTAGACTGGATTCCCACATAAATGGTTATGATATTAGGGATGTGATGTTAGATTTAGGATCTAATGTTAACATTTTTCCTAATAAATCATGGGAGGATATGGGGAGACCTAGATTGGTTTACTCACCTATATAGTTGAAAATAACTAATCAGTATAGAATCTTCCCTATTGTCCAACTAGAGAATGTAAACATGGATTTAGTTGGTCTAGAGACCATTGTTGATTTTGAGGTAATTGAGATTCTATATGAGAAGGACCCTTATCCAATATTGTTAAGCATTGATTGGGATTTTCACAATTATTCCATCATTGATTAGAAAAAGGAAACAATGACATTTGAATATGATGGTACTAGGGTTATCTAGCCTTTGGACCCCTATAAAGGACCAAGGTATACTGAACTTGCAAATGATGTGATGGGAAATGATGTATTGGATCAAATTTATCATATGAATTATGGTAATAGAATGAAATAAATTACTGCTATATTAGATGGCTCAATAATTTGGAGGATTATCCATTTTTTTAGAGTGATTTGGAATATTCTTTGTAGGAATGATAGAATTGGAAATATGAGATATCCTCCCCAAAATGTGCTACAATAAGATCTATTCATTAGATCAGAGGAGAGTCATGCAACACCCATGTATATGATGGGATCTCTAATTTGGAGGAGTTTATAAGAAACATGAAGAGAACATCTATGGAAAACCATAGAATCCCTATTATGGATATGACATTGAGGGCCACCCCTACTAGATGGTGGAACACTCATAAAGAGGGTATCTCTACATGGGATGAAGTGCAAGAAACCATGAGGTTTGTGGTCTCAATTTTGGATATGTTTCTCCCTCAGACTAAGGGTAACTAAGGAGATCATGTCTCAAGGCCCGTAGGTAGTAGACATGGAGTGTAGAGAGCCATATTGACCAAGATAGTCTTGCATATCCCCTCCTATTCATTGTTGTACCACCATACATCACCAGCAACATAGTGACATCCATCTGGCCCCATAGGACATCAGGTCTTGATTCATGACGTAATAATTCTGGTATCATGGTAAGTGTCACTATAATAATTGAATCATTTGAATATTCTTCGAAGAACTCTTTCTTGATTACAAAAATTTTGCTTGGAAGTTATATATTTTTCCTTATTTAACCTTGGTGGGTGTCATTATGTCCTAGTAAGTTGGTCACCCTTAGGAATGGGGTGACAATTGAAGGTTCCTTGAAGAGTCATTGTACCGTTCTTGATCATACTTATCACTTTTCATGTTTCTTCCATTTCATTTCCTCATCTTTTGGGTTTTTGAGTAAATTGTCCCAAGAAGAGATTGTACCTCATTTCATAGGAAGAACGGGCTAAAGGCCTAGAGGGAATGTAATTGGAAAAAGATAAAATCCAATAATATGTTGGACATATTGTCATTGATGTGTTGTCATTGATTTCAACAGTCGATGTCATTATGATGTGATGATGAGTTGTTATGAACAACATGCAGAGGAATCTACCTAAATCTCGGGAGAGGCAACATATTAGATTTCACGAGATAAACACATTCTAGAAACACTGTCAGGATATAATTCCCAATAGATCAATGATCTCGATCAGTTAGAATCCAAGTACAAAACCAAAAATCTCATAAGGGAAAGCACATTGCAGAAACACGATCAAGATTGAAATCCCCATAGTAAAAATACAAAATAATCGAGGAAGAATATTCTCCACTCATGTAGATTTCAGGACAAACCAAGACCATCAGATATGGGAGTTACCGAGGAGGACTATCGGATTAACATCCAATTAAGTCATGACCGTCAGATCTCAGTAAAGGCAGATCAACGATGAGGAACCATTTTGGGATGCAAAGGTTGTGTTAATGATCGCACAAGTTTCAGTTTCGCAATGCACACCGACCGTCGATCATCACCTGCCAATAGATCTACGGTTGGAATCGATTCCACTACCAATGAGCAATTTCCATTGTGGAACTTGACGACGGTTTTAAATGTCGTGCTAGTTGGGAATCCACAATCATACCTAATCGTTGATCTACTACAAGACCATTCTTGACCATTAGATCAAGCGCAGTGGAAGGAGAGCGGAAGGTGTACTAAACAAACAACAAGCGGTCACCACATCCTTATGACTTATTCGATAGGTAAACACTCTGGAGGGATTGAACTTCTCAAAGTTCAAGTAGCTCAGAGCCCTGGAGTCACGAATAGCCAAATACTAGAAGAGTGGATCTCCTTTGTGCCTAAGCCCACAGTCCTAGCTCCTGGACTTATGAAAAGATATCAAGCAAAAAGTGCTAATACACACTCCGACGAAATTTTCTCTGGGAGAGTTGGTATACTGCAAAGGTCGGAGCCCTGAAGCTCCAAGAATAGTCATGAAGCTCTGAATTCCCAAAGTGAACAAGAACTTTCCACTCAACTATAGATCAATTCATGGCCGTCAATTTCTTTGAAACCTCTAGACAAGCCATAATCGTCCATCTACGGAAGAACGAATATCGACCATCTGATCTATTTCGACGAAATGCACTCTGAAATGTTGAATGATTGCAAAGGCCTGAAGTCTCGAAGGCCGAAATAAATCTGGACCATTGATATAAGAATTGATCGTAGTCGTTGGATCAAGGATTCATATGAACCTACGACCAGGAGGAGAACATGTGCGACATCATGAGATCCATGTCAGCAAGGACACATGGAACAATCATATGGTGACAAGTGTCTAGGTCTAGTTGGCAGTTTAGGTTACCTAAGTCACGAATCTACGTGACACGTGGCAACCAATCAGCCAATGCCAATTCAGTTGTGACATCAACGAGTTACGTCACTCTGGGACTTTCTCCTTCGAGGGAAACCAATGTCTACCACCAACAACTACCCGAAGCATCGAAGGTCGAAGTCAATGTTAACCGTTGATCTAAGATCCTCTGAATTCTCACATGAGTGTTAGATCAAAACGTAGTGGAAAGATGACATAAGCGCTCCCATGTTGACCACTTCCACGTTGACCAACTCCAGTGGAAATTGGAACAACAATTATATGTACCTTCGAAGCCCCGTTGTTACACATTATTTTGGTCACCCCAGTGATCAACTAACGATATGTGCATGACTCACTTCCATGTTCCTTGAAAACACTAAAAGAGACTTTCTCCATAAGAAAACTGGATTATATTTTCTTCCTTAAAAACTATGTCAAAGGAGATCGCCGCACCCTGATCTATGCTTGGGGTGCGACGATGCTTGATCGTCGCATACTACACCAAAACTGGACATCGGCATTATCGCAGGCTACTTGTGCATAGGGTGTGACGATGCTTAAACAAGAGGAAAAGTGAAATTCACGAAGGTTCTAGAAGAGAATCTTCTAGAAGATGAGGTGGCCTCCGATCGGTTTGGATCCTACTCACTTCTTTGATTTAGTGGGATCATCCTAATATCCTCATCCATTCCTCTTTCACCCTATATAAAGAGGGATCTCTCATGGAAAAGGTGAAGGCTTTCTTATGCATGAAGAATTTTGTTCTAGATTATGCTTGAGATAGCTTTACTTTAGCTCTCCAAGTCAGTTTTTGGATGTTCTTCATCAAAAGCATTGGAGAAAAGGTGTGTGTGTTAAAGAAAGGATCCATTGAAAGGGACCTTGCAACCTCAAGGCATGGGTTGTATTCTCCACTTTCATTTAATATAATGCAGCAATATATTTCTTCTCTATAAAGGTGTCTTTACTTTTATTGTATAACTCCTTGATCTTATACATAGAACTCCTTGGAATATATATATCGTTGCTCTCTCTCTCTTTGTTGGTTTGTGCTTCTTAAACAGGTTCACCATCCTACAAATCCAAATATGGAACAACAAGGACGACACTAGCGAGGATCAAACATCATTTAAAATGTATGTCATTTGTCCCTCTCTGAACTAGTTTATATGACAATTAAATCTAAGGAGAAGTTTGTATTCTGCCTCATTTTGTTCTAGCTTCCTTTTGAAGTTAGGGAGATTAGTTTGTGTCCGCACTTACCAATTTGTTCGATAACAAAATTGGCAACCATATTGGAGAACGACTTCTTTTGGTTTTTTGCTTCTTATTTACTTTTAGCTTGCCTACTTTTGGTCAATGTTATTCTCTGAGTCTGTGGGTGATCCATCTTGACTCCCTGGTTCTGAAAGTTCACTGAGAAACTTTGTCCTCTTTTCAATTTATCCTTATGTTCATTCATCATCGTAGCTTGCTTGTGTGAACCAGAGCAACGACGTCGCACTGCGTTTTTCCTTCATCCTACGACGATCCTGCATCGTCGCACTGTACTCTTCTGCAACCTACGACGATTCTTGTAGAAATTGTTGGAGTGACAATCAATTTTCTTCTCTTTGCCCAGATTTGTCTTTACTTCTTGGGGTGAACTTTTAGTCTTGATGAATGATTGGTTTGCATCTTGTAAGCCTGAATTTGATTGTTTTTAAAGCATTGAGAGTCTTCTTCATAAGCTTTGTAAGTTTTATCTGTTACTTCTTATTGCAAGGGTATAATCTCAAGGATTTGTTCCTAAGTGCTTGCTAGATAAGTTGTTATTGATCTCTTTGAGTTTTGGATTGATTTGTTAAGTTTTGGATAAATGTTGATTGGAAAATAATTCTTGTTTGCATTCAACAAATAGTTTTCTTATCTTTTCATTTTTTGCTTGCATTATGGGTTTGGTTTGGGAAATAGTGTTGTGAGTGCATTGATCTTCTTGGACAACTCTTTCTTTTTTAGATTATATATCTGTTTTAATTTGAAAATGATAGGACTAAAGTCTATTCTTCTATTCATAGTCTTTATAAGAAATCTTTTGCATTCAAATATTTGTTGAAAAGAGAAAATTGGAAAATTTAGTATCTTTGATTGTTTGGAATCAATATCATTCAAAGACTGATAAATTGTGCTTTGTAACTTTTTGTATTCTGGAATGAGAAACCTTCTCCCTATTGTAATTAGAGTTCATCGAATGAAACGATTGCATATCATCTCTTTTTTCATTTTATTGGGTCAAGGTCAAATACATCATCAGTTTCATTTCCGTTTCCCTTTTTTAGTAAGCAACAACCATTAAAAATCAGCGTAATTTTAAAATCTACTAGCAACTTTTATTTTCTAGAACTTTTATACACCAACATTAGCTAGGATAACTCTTTGGAATAGATTGTGAAGCACACTCTCCAATGTATCAAAACACCCAATAGTATCTTGTGATAGGGAGAGTTTATATCCATTTGCTACATTTTTTCCTGGGAAGCCCTTCTAACACAAGGGTCAATCACGAGGTCGCATTAGGACCGACATAGTTACTCACCCTGCTTTGTTGGTCTTAGTGTAGAGATTGCACGTATTATTGGGGGTCACTTGAGAAGAAAATCATGTGTCGACCTTCTCAAGTTGATTTCGTGCTTAGATACCTTGCCCTTGCTTATCAGATAGTCGACTGCTTCCCCAAGCATCATTGTCGTAATTGGTAACCTTAGTGGCCTATCTCTTTAGAGTCTTTACACGAGGTGATTGTGGAGGGGAAAGCCTTCATGGTACCTTAAATCAATGTTGTTCAAACTCACTCGGGATCCTTTGAGGGTATACCCACGATTATGTGTGGGATCTTGCACTAGGGTGTAAGTCCGTTAAGTAGGTCGTCAACGTAAATCTTCCACCCGCTTTATCCCAACCCCTTATTGTCTTGATTTCGCGACGTTGGATTTCATCACCAACTAGTGACTTCAAAATAAGAAGGTTTGTTTGCGTGTTTGATAGATGGATTTTATTAATGAGTGATGTTTGTTTCTCTAGTTGGCCATAGATTTATTTCATTCTTTCTTTGGTGCGGCCAACATTGTCCCTCGTCGTTCACGTAGGATGCAAGGGTTACCTCCGAAAGAGCCGAAAAAATATGCTCATTTGCTTCCTAACTCACCAGAGGGTACTTATCCTAAAGGAGTAGTGAATAATGACGTGGCCTCTTAGATTGGAAGTTATACTCCATTGGAGGTGTTAGCGATCAAACGCACTAGCAATTTTTTAAAGAATGATGCCTAATCTTGCAGGGAAATTTTGACTGCCTTCCCAAACTCCAAATGAAGATTTGAAAGTACGATTGGAAATCTTAGGATTTCTAGATGTCAATCGACTATTCAAGCATGTAAAACGGACTCTCCACGACTTAGAAATTCAATTTTTCCTAAGGCAGTTTATTTCTGAAAAACCTGCCTTTTCGGTGGTTTAGGCAAACAGAACGACTGTTCATTAACCACCGAAAGAAGTGCTTTCGGTAGTTAATCCACCTAGAAGTCTTCTATGTTAACCACCGAAAGCCTGTTACTGCCAGAAAGACCGAATTTTTGCCCAGATCGGGATTTTTTGAGTTGGAATGGTTTGAAACCTCTTCGAATGGACAGTTGTTGAATTATCAAATCAGATCCAATAGATATTTTTTATGGATAAGGGAAAGAAGAGGTGTTTTAATCATTTTTTGTATATTTTTCAAAGACAAAAAATCAGGATTTTGGCACACCTCAGCAAATTCGAATTTAATCTCTTGGAAGAGTCATCAGTCATCCTTGGGAGGCTATCCTGCACTACACCAGCACTCAACAAGAGAGGAAGACCATGAAATCTGGGATTGACCTCATTTTTGGGGATCATCTCACATCTTTTGCAACTAAATTTTGATTTACTATCTTTAGTATATTTTATCCTTGTTTTCAGGATCTCAGAACTGCTTTGTAAAGCTATAAAGCTAAGGGTAGAATATGAACCAAGGGTTCGACTTTGGAGACTTTTTTCATATTATGTAACTCAAAACTTCTCATTTTCATATGAAGTAATACAAGCTTCTTTTGCCATAACTTGTTCAGAT
>ML784416.1:424016-450999 GCA_009831015.1 Picea engelmannii
CATTTTATTACAGTTTGAATAAGTTGTAGGGATGGATGAGGAGATTTGAGCAAATGGCCTTGTATGTTGGCCTTGATGTAGTCTAGAGCAGGCATCTTATTTCCCTTTCTTCTCTACAGCTGCGATTTATAAATTCCCTCTGTTTATTTTTGTTATTCTCCACTGGTTTTGTTTATAAGTTCTAGATTGGAACAAAAGACCAGTAGGACATTGCGGGTCTTGACGGGGTGTGTATACGCCATGCTTCAGTATCTAAAAGAGGCCCAGTATTGTTTGCAGTCCTATACTAAGAATAAGTTGCTTGGTTATGAAGGAGAAACAGCTATGTACGCTCAACACCATGAAATGCATCACCAGACAGTGGTGGTTTTGAATAGCCCCGAACTGTTCAGGGGTGCAAACATTCACTGGTGACATGAATGGAAGTAGTGGTAGCTCTACATTTTTTTACCCTTGTATTACCAGGTTCTTCATTCACACCTTCCAATACTCCAGCAAGTATTTGTATGGACAGAATTCATAAAATATGTTGTCAGACCTGAAACTAGTATATCAAGGATTAGAGATGCTGATGTTATTTTCTCATTATTTGTTGGGCGCTTAACAACTGGTTTGTTGTCTATCACCCTCATTATATCTTACTAGCCCATAGATAGCTCACATAAAGTCCACACATGAGAAGAATTTGGCAAATGCAGTGAAGCTACCCCCTCAAACTGAAAGGGAGTTTCTTCATCCAAAAGTTCCAACTTCAGTATATGGCTCTGTCCCTTCAGATCGCCCTTTTGCCTGTCCTAATTGAGGGTTGTGACAAATGCTACATACATGAGTATAAATTAAATCTTCATCTCAGAAGAGAACATGCAGGTTATTCTTTTAAAGAAAATGGAAGGCATGGTATTGATAGTGAAGATGAAATGGATTAAGGAAGTGACCAAGATGCAAATATAAGGAATCTTCATAGAAAGTTTTTGAATGCGTTTGTTGTCGATTTAAATATGAAAACGAGTTCTAGAGAAATTGTGGAATCAAAACAGCCAAGGAAGGGACATCCTCAAGAAGGCACAGAAGAGAGCAAAAACCAGACCTGTAAAAAAGACTGGAACACCGTCAAAGCAGCCAAAATCTTCTCAGTATAAATGAACACAGAAACAGGGCCAAAAACGCACATGCTGCTTCCGCGTCTTCCCAGGTGGAGGTTCAGACTTGTGGTGGGAACGCCTGACATTAAGCCCATGATCATATGGCAAGATCCCATACGCAGTGAACCATAAGCGTTTGCAACTGGTGCATGTGACCACTTCGAGCTCCCTATTATTTCACACTATTTTCTTTATGTCGTGCTTCGCGCTTGTGTTGGGAAAAGATAGCTTGTTCCAAACGAGTCGGGACTGGAATGGAATGAATTTATTTGCACTTGCATTTATTCGTCGGGATCTGCAAGAAGCTAGCTTGTGGGAACGTCTACCATCCAGAGTGTTTGGAGAAGACGACTTCTGAAGCTAATCAAATTTCATAACAGATTGGAGACTGTATACGGATCATCAGGAGAATGGCCATGAATTTTGTGATGTCATTACTAAGCTTGATTGGAATGTGGTTAATTTCCCCTTACATCATGCATTTAGTCCGGGCATTATTAATCATCTCAAACAGCCCGTAAATCTCTCATCCAGACACGCTATCAGAGCTCCAGATCCGTTCAAGGTGGCTAAGAATAGTCGAAACTCCAATTTGACAAGCGAATTTATCATCTAGGTGTGCATTTCAATTAACAAATCATTTTAATCTTGGCTCTGTATGATTAATACTTGAATTACTCTCAAAGCTCATTTTCTAGTTGATTGAGTCACAATTCTATTAATAAGTCAAATTCTTACTTGAATTTTGCCTAAACTGACTGGAGTTTACCTACAATCACTGAAGATCTAAGGTTTGATTCTTGTTTGAACTCCAAGTCTTACCAATAGCCATTGAGTTTATTCTCAATCATACATTGGTTAATTAGCTTGAATCAAATGTTAAACTATGAGTTTTTCCTTCGTCCTCAATTGCACTCCTAGTTACATATTTGGTCATTAAGTTAACTCATAGGTTGAAACCCTGATTCAGTTTATTACCTGAAATCACTCTATTCGCTGAGTTACAGTCTGTTGTTAAGTCATACCATTAAACTTGACATATACTCCTTGATTCGAGTCTTGCCTAAATGTCTCATGCTGTTGATGAACTAGAAAACTATTAATAAAGTTATACTTTCGTGCCGAGTCACACTCTTTGACTCAAGATCCATCTGTTCATCAATTACACACATAATCCCTGGGTTTGAGGGACACATCAGCATTTACTATCATGTCAAAGTCTGGACCAGCTTTGAGGGCCGAGATTGATGGAGTTTGGTATCTGGAAGCCCATCCAGATGTAGCAGAGTTTTTCAAACAAGTAGGAGTATTTGCATACTGTGAAAAGTTGACCAGTTTTCATCAACAGGTGGTCGAGTCCTTTGAAATTGCATACGATGGAAGGTCTGTTAAGATAGGGAAGCATGAATTTATCATAGATGAAGCTTCTATTGCAGAATTTACAGGTCTTCCTAGAACAGGAGACTGCTGGTTTAAATCCACAGTGCCATCAATTATTGAATTCYGGTCTTATCTATTACCCATTCACAAAGACCTGATTTGGAAGAAGGATATCCCCATGTCCTTTTTGGAGCCACAGTGGTAGGCACTGTTAAAGGCAATCTTTCTCTATGTTACTTGTGAGGGACGATAAAACAGAGTAATGATTTATCATTTTAAGCTTCTAAATCATTTTACAGGTAGAGAACCCATCAATTTACCTTTCTTCTTTCACAAAACTCTCACTAAAATGTCAAGACAAGTTAAGKTCAAGCCAACTAAARTCTCTAGYAGACTWTCTCACCAAGGGMTTATTACCCTTCTTGTCAAAGAAKMTTTGAAGAAGAAACRGGTTGATTGGGGTTTCTTTCTCTTTTGGAATRAATTTCAARCCGAGGGACCACCAGAAGAAGAAGCTAAAAAGATCAGTGGCAGGAAGACAATCACGCCTAAAAGCAGTCAGAGAAAAAGGAGAGCTATATCACCTTTACCACAGCATGAAGAACCTTCTTCATCCAAAATGAAAATATCAAAGAAGAAGTTTCATTTTGACAAGGCAGAAGATGTACCTATAGAGGGTAATCCACTCAACTTACCCTATTCTGACTCAGATCCAGAAACAGAGAAGAAAGATGAGCCTGGTACATAGCAGCAACCTACAGAGGGTGAACAATATCCTGATCTTCCTACTCCTACACCTGTAGAGGAGCAGGGACCTACAGATATAAGACAGTCTTCTACTGAACCTACTGTATCTAAATCCAACAAGATAAATCAGTTGTTGAAAGAGTTGTACAACTTGAAACTTTCAGAAAAACGAGTCAAGTTGAAAAATGCACAACTCTTGGATAGAAACGTTGATCTTTATGACAAGAGCCAAGAAATCAAACAAAAACATAAGAAAACAATTGAAAGAAAATGCAACTTTATACAGGAAACTCAGGCTTCTTAGGCTACAACTGAAGAATCAGACAGTCCCAGCAATCAGGCCACTAGGGTTGGAAACCCTTGCCAAAATTGTCAGCTCCATGGAGGGAGAAATACAAGTTGAAACACATCATGATGAAGTTACAAGTCCAGTCAAAGAGAAGGGGGCCTCTTCCAAGAAGTTGTGAAGTCGTTTGCAACAGTAATACAGGTAATTGAAATTTTGAAATTTTGATTTCTGAAAGTGTTTCACCTTTCGGTGGTTTAGGCGAGCCTGTGAGTGCTCATTAACCACCGAAAAGGGGTGCTTTCGGTGGATAAGTGCTTAAAGCTGGACACAGTTAACCACCGAAAGCTGTGATTACCAGAATACTCAAAATTTTGCCCAGATCGAAGTTTTTCGCAACCAAACATCCTGAAAATAGTTTCTAAAGATGCATATTGAATTTACACATCAAATTCAAGATCCAGATTTGATAAAAAAGATGTTTGAAGAGGTACCAAAGTCAGATTAGACACCTATTTTTGGGGCACAGAATCAGTCGTTTTTGCCAAAGATAGCAAATTCGATTCTATCATGATCAAAGTACATCTATGAGCCTTGGAAGGCTATCTGCACACATCAGTGGATCTAAAAATGCTTTGTATCTAAAGCTGCTGGAAAATGAAGAGTCAAAGACCTCAAGCTACCTGCAATACTCTTATTTCAAGCTTGAAGTTATCTTGGAATTTTCAAAATCATGGTTACATATCTCACCATCCTGCCTATGTCCAACACCTCTCTTCTCAATAAAGAGATTGTCACAACAGATGCTATGTAGATGTGCAAATAACATTTCCAGGGGAATTTGAAGCAGACATGTTACAAATAAAGAAGATTGTGAAAGATAACAACAAACTTTGGAGAATAGTCAGATGATACATTAATCTTAATGACTCCATGCCCAATACTAAAGGCACAAGGTCTACCAGTTTCTTGAAGACCTCACAGGGAGGTCTCCATCCCAGTTGGAGCCAGATGTTAGCGATCAAACGCACTAGCAATTTTTTGAAGAATGATGCCTAATCTTGCAGGGAACTTTTGACTACCTTCCCGAACTCCAAATGCAGATTTGAAAGTACCATTGGAAAGCTTAGGATTTCTAGATGTCAATCGACTATTCAAGCATGTAAAATGGACTCTCCACGACTTAGAAATTCGATTTTTCCTAAGGCAGTTTATTTCTAAAAAACCTACATTTTCGGTGGTTTAGGCGAACAGGACCATTGTTCATTAACCACCGAAAGCAGTGCTTTCGGTATTTAATCCACCCAGAAGTCTTCTATGTTAACCACCGAAATCCTGTTACTGCCAGAATGACTGAATTTTTGCCCAGATCGAGATTTTTTGAGTTGGAATGGTTTGAAACCTCTTCGAATGGACAGTTGTTGAATTATCAAATCAGATCCAATAGCTATTTTTGATGGATAAGGGAAAGAAGAGGTGTTTTAATCATTTTTTGTATCTTTTTCAAAGGCATAAAATCAGGATTTTGGCACACCTCAGCAAATTCGAATTTAATCTCTTGGAAGAGTCATCAGTCAGCCTTGGGAGGCTATCCTGCACTACACCAGCACTCAACAAGAGAGGAAGACCATGAAATCTGGGATTGACCTCATTTTTGGGGATCATCCCACATCTTTTGCARCTAAATTTTGATTTACTATMTTTAGTATATTTGATCCTTGTTTTCAGGGTCTCAGAACTRCTTTGTAAAGCTATAAAGCTAAGGGTMGAATATGAACCAAGGGTTCGACTTTGGAGACTTTTTTCATATGATGTAACTCAAAACTTCTCATTTTCATATGAAGTAATACAAGCTTCTTTTGCCATAACTTGTTCAGATTTCATCTTCTTTCCTATTCTGTACTTGCACTTGGGTATTATATTCATGCTATTATGCTTGTCTATGCCAGATAATTGTCATCTTATCACTGCATTCATAAGTTTAACTCTGCAAGTATTCATGTGATTATTGTAATTGGCCATTCATATATGTTTTATATGTGATTCTGCTGATATAATAGTTATTTCTTCATTCATCCCTTTATTTTGTAAACTCTATGAACATTTGTGGTTGAAAGCCTTGTCCATCTAAATGTGTTTATGCATGATTTGAGTGAGAAATGATTCAGTCCTCCGACTTGATCCAAACCCACACTTTTTATTGAGAAAATAGTTACCAAAAGATTAAGTTACCAGGCATCTCTAACTTACAGCCTAGGAAAGTTTCCTGGAGTGATAACAGGAGGAATCAACACTTCCTGTAAATCTGTTATTGAGTGTTATACAAGATCCACTTTTTCTTCGAATAAACTCGTCGGGAGACGACGTTGCTGAAGGCTATACTAGAATACCTACTGGACCTTACGCAGAGTCTGGTGTAGATGATCCACCCTTTCAGAGTGAATCGTTTAGAACTCTGGTTCATACTGCTGAAATTTTTAATCATAGCTCAGTCTCCGTCCGTTCTTTGTGGATGACCTCCTCGGAACACGATATTTTTGATAAACTAGGAATGAGTCCAAATCAACCTATGACATCACATACACCTGTGACTTCCACTGCTTATACAATACCTTTAGATCATTTTACTGGCATGAACAGTAATGTCGTCACGATTTCGGACCCATTGTTGGTTGGTTCTCATACAATTCTTCCCCTCCAGCTCACTAGCTCTACCGTGGTCCCACAAGTTAAGTTTGTTTCTGTTGGAAATCCGGTAATCACTCAAGCATCTATTGGAACACCAATTGTTCTTAGATCAAATTCGTCACTTCCACCTGGGTATAAAGCTCTTAATAATTCTATTTCTAATCCTGTCGAGAGTCCATCCGGAGGGCCTAATATTTTTGTTCCTCCTGGGTATAATGTTGCTAGCAGTTTTGTTCCTACACCTACCCATGTTCTCTCCAGAGGGCCTAGCATTCCTCCTCCACCTCCACCTAGAGGATATAATCGTCCTGGCCCAAGTATCTCCAATCAAGTTGGAGGCACAAGTCATTCTATCGCTTATGGTTTTCAAATTCTTGTTGGAGGCCAACCTCAAGTTGGGGGGCAACCCCAAGTTGGGGGTCATAACCCAGTGTATGGGCAATATACACCTGGATTACAATCTCAACCTTGGAATTTTTCTTTTCAAGGCCATCAACAACTGGTCGGGGGGAAAACTCCTCAAGTGAATTCTTCTATACCCCCTATTCCTAGACAACCATATCCAAGCTTTGTAAATCCTACTTGGGGTCAAGCTTTTCAGTCTAATGTTCCTTTTCAAGGTAGCATACCCAATCAACCAACACATGTTGGCTACTTGACTCAAAACCCTCCACAATCGAATTTGACATGACCCTCTAACTATCTACAAACTACTTATGGTCCTACTAGTATACCTACGGGGTTACCTCCTCAAAATTACCAGTTTTCTCAGGTGAACAGACAGGTGTCGTTTCTTGCTACTCTGGATTTACCGAATTTATCTAGGATTTTGAATGATCCTATCTTGCATTCTCCTTATTGGTCGGTCATACCTTCCAAGTTACCATCAAACATTCCTAAGTTTGACGGTAGATCAGGAGAAAACCCAAATAATCACATAATGACATTTCATCTTTGGTATTCATCCAACTCCTTGATGGATGACTCCATTTGATTACGTCTTTTCCAACGAACTCTTACAGGTTTGGCAGCCAAATGGTATATCAAATTGTCACGATGATTCTTTAATGATTTCAACACTTTAGCTATGGCTTTCTTAACGCATTACCAATTACCAATACGATATGAGACAAGAACCGAAATTTTGAGTTCATTTAAACAATCCTCATC
Source organism: Picea engelmannii (assembly GCA_009831015.1). Taxonomy (NCBI): domain Eukaryota; kingdom Viridiplantae; phylum Streptophyta; class Pinopsida; order Pinales; family Pinaceae; genus Picea; species Picea engelmannii. The sequence goes on from ML784416.1 coordinate 431,430, forward strand.
TACTCACATTTCCGATCATATTCACAAGTGAAGGAGGAGAAGACACTTAATCAAAGTTCTCCTTCCTGATCAACTATTGGCTGAGTGGTTTACCAAATCACTCATCGGTCCTATCGCCCATGACATCGCCATGGGTGGTGTCGTCACTAAAGAGCAGGTGATTAGTCATGCTCAATACTTGGATCTCGTTTATTCACAAACGGGCACAATATATGACTTGATCCATGATGCTCCTCGCATGTCTACAAATCCAACCCCGAAACCTCCAGTAGCTTCTCATGTTGTTGATGGTATGATTGGCACTTTTCATGTTAAGACTCGGTCTAAACAAGCCATTCATTCCAATCACAAATCTACTACTGCTAATGTACAAAATGTTACTCCTCCAACTCCTCCCGGTAAAACTTCTGAGGTTAATACGGTTCAATCTACACCTACTGGTAAAAATCAAAATAAAAAGAAAGGGAAAGGTAAGAATAAAGAGGATAAAAATAATAATCAACAATCTGATAAACCCAAGACTCGGCTTGAACCCCAAATTATAAATGCAAATGTACTTAAGCTGGTGAGTTGTTTTATATCATTTTGCATGCACCTTTGCTAGCAGGAAAAACCCCCCTTAAGACTACACTAGGGTTCAGAATGTACACCGATCACAACCATCTAAAAGTCAACTACTTCTCTAACTACCCCAAACATACCCAAGACTAATACAAGAAAATAAAAGATGAGAAGGATCGGGTAACTGTACCTCTACTCTGCGTCCGGTGATGATTCTCTCACGCTTGAAAGATTTGCTGACTGCAAACCTCCTCCCAAGGCTGGTATGCATTCAAAAACAGACAAACAGAAAACTACAAGCATGCAATTCATATACAAATAAGGGTTAGATGTTAGAATATCAAAACACAAACCATTACAAACATTCAATACACCATGATTTGGGACAAGAAAAGTACTTCTTTTATTGATAATTCAATGGTTATACCTTTTACAACCAAAGTCGGCCACTGTTCCACGAACCTGGTCCGGGCTCCTCTTCACCAAGCTCCAAGTGCGCCTTTGTTTGGCTTCTCCTCTCAACCTTCGGATCTCTTCTTGGGAAGTGAATGGGTTTCTGATGGAGGAAGAAGGGCTAATTGGGAAATGCAGAGGCAATTCTCACAAACGAGTTGCAATTACTTGGGGTAAAGAGGGGATGTGAAACGGACAGAGTTTCACTGTTTTTATGTCTAGATGTGGAATGAGACCCCAACACCTCATTTTATATGGGAAAATGATGGTTATTCGGTTGGGTGACGGGCTATTGGCGGTGGATTAGTTGGGAAACTACCCAATAGCCTATAATCTCAACGAATTCCTTGCAACTTTTTATTTTTTGCTACTTTTGCAAGTATACACGGCTTGTAGTGGTGCAGCATGCGTACGTACGCAGGCTATAGTGGTGCAACAAGCGTATGTGCGTGGGCAATAGTGGTGCAGGGTGCGTACATCTTCAAAAAATGGGTTTTTTAGAAGAGAAACTCAGTGATGGATTGACAAAAAAATGCAAGTAAGAGAGCCAAAGGCCAAGTATGCATGTGTAGAGCAATTTAGGGCTATAACAATTTTCCATGGTATAGTGTGCACATGTACTGCGCCCTAAAATGATGAAGTGTGCACATTCCAGGATACCGCGCGCAACAAACTTAAGTGCGCACGATTTTGAGGCCAGAGAGTCTTTTGTGTATATGTTGCATTTTATAGACTGGTGAGTCGGCTATTATAGGCTAGGAGGCTTATGTGTTGAATTAGGCTGGAGAGCTTAGATGTTGAAGGCCAGTGAGCCTATTTTTGTATATGTCTTATCATTAATATAATAGATCATTGCGTGTAGACCGACCACGATAAAAGAGTATGGGAGACTAAACTCCACTAGTTAGGGAAAGGGGGGGATTAAAGTTAAGGAAAATGGCTAAGCTAGGGAGCTTAAGCCAAAAAGGAATATTATATTAATATTCCTTAAAGTAAAGTATGGATAATTATTTTATCCTCAGTTCTAAGGATGGGGACAAGTGGGCCAAAGTATCTCCCAACATGACAAGTGTCAAGTTGAGAACAAGCATACATATAGTTTGGACTTAGTTCATTTTCCCATCTTCCATCATTCTAGCACTCACTCATTGAGTGGTCTCTCGTACCTTCCTGTCCCTGTATCAGTGCCATACCCGTATACGGAAAAGGCGGGTTGTCAGACCCGTGGGATATGGAAGAGGCGGCTTGTCAGACCCGTGGGATATGGAAGAGGCAGCTTGTCAAGCCCGTGGGATACTGAAGAGGTAGGTTGTGAGGCCCGTGAGAAATTTCTCTCTAGGTGAGAGAATTGTTGGGAATTGATTTCCTGAAGGTGTCAAACTGCAACTACAGGGCTTTGAGACTTCATGTTTGGCCTGTTGCTAAAGCCCTAGAAGGGAAGTGGGGCAGCCAAGGGACCGTTGAGCAGAGAAGGGCACACTTTCTGGGGTGGGGAAGGCATGTGGGGAATGAGGGACGGTAGGTTGTTAGTTTGAGTTGGCACCTATGACGGAGTCTTTCCTGTTGCCTGAGATACATCAACCTGGTTAGGAATCTCTTTACCCGGGTGGAGTTTAGTCCCAGCTCGAGGGTGACCCACTATTGAGAGTGTTGAGCAGCGTGGTTTAATGCTGAGAGGTTCATGAAAGGTCTGCATGTAGTTGGTGATATTCTTACCAAGATAAGTGTCGACCATGTGTTGAATTAGATGTTGCATTATTATTTATGTGTTTATTTTTATGGGTTTTTCCTATGTGTGGTTTATACCTGTCTTTATATTTATGGGTAGTGCCTGTCTATGCCGCATGTACATGTTTATTGTTATTTTTGTATGAATTTGTGCATTTACAGAATGTATTTGTCTATTTTGAGTTTTATATATAAAGTTCCACAAGAGTTTCTATGTGTATATGTTTTAACTTGCATACAGTTCGAGAAATTTTATGTGGCATAGCCCAGTTGGATGTTGGGGATGTTACAGTATTGTATTAGAGCATGAAAACTTTTCGCTGGCATGACCCGGCCTGGGTGGCCGAGTATGTTACAACCATGTTGGAAGCTACGAGGACTAGTACAAAAGATGGACCACATTGCATCAGGAAATGGACTAGATAGTACCAAATTTCGTCCCTGGCGAAGCCACCCAATGTTGTATGGATGCAGGTGTGGTGTTGTCGTCAATCCCAAATTTTTTACGACCTCCGCTGAGATGAGGTTCTTCTGGCTTCCGCTATCAACAATAAAATGTAGTGGAGTGCCCTTCACCCACATCTATGAATGAAAAAGGTGTTCCCCCTCTTCACGATCTGTTGGTTCTTCTGGTTGAATAGGTGCGGTCGCGACAATAATAGTGGGTCTGTGTCGATGATCTGTCTTCTACCAGTATCTTCTGAATCAGATTATAAGTCAGGGTTCAACTCCTTGTCTTTTATCTCGGCCACCAATGACTGTTTTGAGTGACATTCATCAGTGTTGTGCCAGGAGATTTTGTGGAAATCGCACAATTTTCCAGTGTTCTTCTTCGTCTTTCTTTTACAATGAGGCTCCAAAGGCTTTTTTATCATAAATAAAATCCAAAACCCTAACCCCGGAAGATGAAAAACCAACAATTTTGTGGACCATGTTTTGGATAGTTTGGTGTATGAGCTTCTCGAGGGCGTAACTTTGGCATATGATCTTCGTTTGAGGCGCACGATAGCTCGTTGGAAAGATATTGTCAAGGGAATTCATTTTGGGGGATCAGTCAGAGCCTTCTACTATCAATGAGAAGCTCGATCCTGAAAAACCTTCATTTAGTCCTTCAAAATGGCCCCAGAAGTTGAAAACTGTTAAAAATAGTAAATTGTCAAAATTGTCAGAACACTGTTTTGAGCGAGTTGGAAAAGGTGGATGGCCACCGATATCCACCTGGATCAATGCTCAATCCTCTCAGTCGACTATCAATTGTTAATTTGTTGTCTCCACAAGATCTGCACATGGATTGAATTGAAAACATAAATTTGAGGTTTTATGTAGGATTTTTTAACCCGAGGGATGTTCTTGCATCACTTATGTACATAGAGTCTAATGCCTATTAAATATGTTTTGGTTAGGTAAAAAATAGAAATGGAATTGGCCTCCAACATTTTTATTGCAAAGATGATTGTCTTATTTTGGGAAAGAAATTATTTGTTAAAGTAACAACCATTTGAATTGAGGTTAGAAATAATTAAGAATCTTCCTAAGCCATTGATTGTCTTGCTGTCTTGCCAGATAATTCTTCAGAGTAATAATAGATAAGGTGGTCCTTCTTTAAAGGATTTAGCTTTCTATTAATAGGAAATAATATTTTTGGTTTTATGAAATGATCATGGATAATATAAGGAAAAAGAGACCCATCTCATCATTTCTAATGTAGAAATAGAATAATCTAAAAAGGTGTTGAATAGGGATAATTTAATTTAATTTAATTTAAGTTAGACGTCCTAGTTTTGTGCTTAAGAAGAAGTGCCTAAAGAGCCTTTCCATTAAATATGGATCAATGAACCATCAACATCATTGTTAGAAATAGATATGAAGAAGATCTATAAAACCTAGTATGGATCAATAAACCATCAACATCATTGTTAGAAATAGATATGAAGAAGATCTATAAAACCTAGATTGGATTTTTTTGATCATTTATATTAAAGACTAAGATTTATTTTATTTTTTGATCATTTATATTAAAGACTAAGATTTATTTTTATTATAATATATTATGGGTTTCTAAGTATATTATGAGTAAACAGGTTGGTTGTACTTGTCAATATACCTACTTGTGTACTCTCACCTTTCTCTTACAAAAGAGAAGTGAAGTGTTCTACAACTTTGATACCCAGTAATTCCACTAAATTCATTATGAAAAGAAAAAAATATGTAGTTTTTTGAATGTATATTAAAAATGAAAACCTACTTATTATTTATTTAAATAGCTATAGTTAAACAACAATTATATCTATTTTTACTTTCAATTTCTCAACTCTGAAATAAGGAAAGAAGTATAAACCCCAATTTCTCAACTATGAAATAAGGAAAAAGTATAAACCCCAACTCTAGAATGAAAAAAATTGAAAATATTTTTCTTTATCTTTATTTAAATTTAAAATTTAAAATTAAAATAAAGTTATATAATCTATTTAAAATTAAAATTAAAATAAAGTTATAAAATCTACACAATAACTGAATTACTGAAATACTAAAATTAAAAAGTTTTTAATTCATCTCTCATATATTTAAATCTAATATTAAAATAAATATATATAATTCAAGTGATTATAATGGCTGAGCTACCCAGCATATATTTTTAAAAGGGTTAGATAACTATTGATTTGACAAATACCCAAGAGCTATTGCTACCCAGCATAGATTTTTAAAAGGGTTAAATAACTTTAAATCTAATATTAAAATAAATATATATAATTCAAGTGATTATAATGGCTAAGCTACCCAGCATATATTTTTAAAAGGGTTAGATAACTATTGATTTGACAAATACCCAAGAGCTATTGCTACCCAGCATAGATTTTTAAAAGGGTTAAATAACTATTGATTTGACAAATACCCATGAGCAATTTTGTCTATGAACATAAAAAACTTAAAGCATCAAATGAACAAAAACTTACTACAATAAATAAATCTTTTGGATAGGGATAAGTTTTTTCAAGGACATCTACTAGTCAGAGTGTTGTTAACATCCCACCATGTTAACCACATTTATGAAACATAGGATCATTAGATTCCATAACGATCTCAATAGATCCCTGGTTGAAAACATGCCTGCCTTCAACATAAAGACATAACAGTCATCATGCTATTTAAACAAAGAAAGGAATGAAAATTGTGACTAAAACCACAAGACATCAAATTTTATTGGAAGAATGTTCTCTACCAAACCACACAACATTAAATTTTATTGGAAGAATGTTATCTACCTGGAAGTTCTTGGAAGAGCATCTTCATCCAGATAGATACCTTGAACTCATCCCTTCCAACTTTTATTTTCCATTATCCTATACAATGGAGAGTTTAATTTCCATTCGGGCGATTGAACTTGTTTGTATTCTTGCCACCACATCATGAAGCTGCTTCTTTCCAAGAAAACATATGAAGAAATGTTGCGATCCTTGATTATCCGTGTCACATAATTTTCAAAATTTTGAAGACTCTTTTTCTTTTGATGTAGGCCTTGTTTCAGGTCTTTCAAAGCTTCTTCTACATGTGCCCAAAAGCATGAGTCCGGAATGAGGAACGGTAGCTTTGTGCGTACCATCTGACCTCTTGCTTTGCGAGTTTTTTCTTTCTCCTCCAACCATTTCTGAAGAACTTTATGACGCTTGGGTCTTCCATCCAAAAAATAGTTACCCTTCCCCTCAGACTTACGATAATAATACGCAATATCCAGAGGCTCTACAAGTTGGCTATATGTCATGCCAGCATTTACCCACTTATTTTGGGATTGGAAATCACTTGGCAACGCATGACTTTCCCACATTTCAATAATTTCATCCCAGAACTCCCCGAGCTTTAACCTACGCCCATTAGCATCGATATCCTTCATGGTATATTGGTTCTTGAAGGAATCATAATATCCTCCAATGTCATCCTTCTCGCAACACTCTTTATACCATTCAAGCTCAACCCTTGTACAATTTTTTTTGCTTAATTTAACAGCTAGATTGGAAGCATCTATTCTATGTTTGTTTTCAGTTCTTCCCAGGCTTAGTAAAGCTAGCTTTGCTTGATCATTCTGGTTGTCATCACCAATTCGAGAACACATTTCAAACATCAATTAGTGTACCTAAACAAAGAAAATAACATTAAATGTAAATAAAAACAATTCCACATTAAAATTTAATATCAAATACTAGATGATAAGAAAATAGCATCAATATTATACATAAACTTCTAGACCAGCTGAGAGGGATAGCCCAGTACTCTTATCAACTACTCAAAGACAATAAATAACAAGTTCCTCATTTATTTTTATACACACTCATTGATTTTTATACACACTGTTCATTTTAGAAAAGCTCAAGAGGTCAGATTGGAAAAATAAATTCTAAACCAGCTGAGAGGATAGCCCAGTACTCTTATCAACTATTCAAAGACAATAAAAAACAAGTTCCTCATTGATTTTTATACACATTCATTGATTTTTATATACATTGTTCATTTTAGAAAAGCTAATTCAGATTGGAAAAATAACATTACCAGGTGCTGTACATTTTCAGGTGTTGTACATTTGAGGTGGAGCAGATGTTCATGTCTGTCTTAGTATGTAATAATATTAATAATAATAATAATCTCATTTTAAGATCACCGTCAAACTAAACACCAAATTGATATATGAAACCCCTTATGTATATATATGACACCCCTTATGAATTTATGCTGGCCCATAACATATTAATGATGTAAAAACTAACTGAACAACATAAGCATAAGATGTAATTTTTTAATTTTGGAAATGAATTCTGTATTACCTGAACTCCAACACCAATAGCTTCCAGCTGCAATGAGATTCCCATCTCGTAAGAGGATTCTGAATTGGAATTCACGATTCTTTTCCCTCTTATGGATTTTTGTATGACATTCTCCAAAACAGAACCATACCTTATGTGCTCTAAAAAGCAGTCCTGTATAATGTCACCAGAAGATGTTTCTGGGTTTTGCATTGTCCAATGAAGCATCTTCAAAACTGTCTTAGGGTTTTCAATGCAGGTGGCACCATTGCTTGAGCAAAACATGTAAGTGCCAAAAGGCATATATGGGCTTCTTTTGCAGGTCCCATCTGATTCCCTTAGAGAACCAAGGACATTATTAAGAAGAGTCCTACAAGCATCTTGAATAGAAGCATCAGGTACCTTTATGCTCTGCCAATACGGAAAAATAGCACTCAAGGGCTCAGCAACTGAATCGAACGGTGCAAGGAGCATTCGCGGAACAATATCATGCTGGGAAACCACGTGACAGAAGTTGCCTCTCCAATTCTCGCGGCCAACTGCTTGAACAAGTCTTTCATCTCCCACTAAAGGGCAACCAAATGTGATACAAAACGGACAGCTTTGCTTTAACGTGATACAGAAAGGAGAACTTTGTTTCAGTTTCTTTTCCAGTACCCATAGTGTAACCAAGGTTGCAACTGCGCCTCCTAAGGAATGGCCCACAAATATAATGGGTTTGAGTTTCTTTTGTTTCGAGTTCATATATATCTGCAACTGATTGATCATGGAATACCAAAAAAAAAACCATTAATTTTAGTTTTGAATTTTAAACCCTCCTTTTATGCTTTGACTATGGTCACTTTGTCTTCAGTTGTAGTAGATAAATGAATTTACCTTTGTTTTGAAATCTGTATTCTCCATAATATGGAGGAATATCTTAAGAGCTCCCTGATGGACAAGGGCTAGTTGATCATCATTACCTTTGAGGCAACCAGAGAAGACCTCGTTTCCAGTTTGGATATTTCCGTCTCCATATTCGCTCTTGTGGGCAACAAAATCTTCTATTCTATGAAATGAAGGGAAAGTAACATATGCAACATCTTCATACTCATTCAGAGTAAAACTCTCTGCGCTGCTTGCACGAAGAGACTCTTTCCAAGCCTCGGGCAGCAGAAACGTACAGGAAACAAGAAAAGTTGCAATCTCCTCACCAACAGTGAACCTGCATCAACATTTCTGCAAATCAGCACCATATGGGCACCCAAGAATGGAGCCCTTTCAATTTAGAGTTGAGTATAATCAATATGTAGATTTTGCAAAGTTTTGTAAGTGAAAATGTATGGGCATTGGACAACTGAGCTCTGAATCCTTCTCAATGATTTCTTAAACTGCTCAGCTCAGTCCAAACGGACAGTGATCCTACAATCTTTTCAAAGTTCAAGGAAAAAAATTTGAGTAAATGATGCACTCCATGTTTAACAGTTACTGATGTTATGGCTGAGAAGGTCTGCATCAGCATCTTGAATAAAACCCTACAAAACTCACACCCAAAATAAAGCTTAAAGAAAATTTTCCCAAAATTGTTGTTGTTTTTGTCCCAGCATAAACCCATCAAACCGCAAAGAACAGCTATGTTTCAATCACTACAAAAATCCAAAATTTCTCCCAAACCCATCTTAAACGAAGTACAAAAATTCAAGCAAATAATTTCCTACTAAAACTCAATTCTTCACCTACTAATCCATTTAAAATTGATACAAAATGCTTTCAAACTTGAACACAGGGAAGCCTTTATCAAAATGTAGAGAAAACGGCCATATCCTGCAAAAAGAATATGATGCACATCCTTACAGTGGAGGAGAGAAGCTTACGGCCATGATCTGCTATTGCTGCTTGTTTTGCTTCATAAAAGTAATAGTGTTGGATTTATATTGATAAAATTTCATGATTCAGCACGATACGTTTCTGACATCATACAAAAAAAGGACATAACACGCCGTGGAAAATCGAAGGGAAGAAGATTTTCGAGACATTGAATGTGTAGACGTGTCAGCTTCCAGGAAAAAGTGAAGAAGACTTCGAAACATTGAATGTACAGACACTTTTATGAGCGAAACTATGGGCGAAAAAATCGATCTAGAGGCATTATATGCGAAAAAATGGGTTAAGAGTGTTGTATGGGTTAAAAAGTGGTTACTTTATGTGAGTTGGAGATTGAACTTTAAAAAATAGTAAATTATCATGTAAATTTAGCATGGTAAAAGAAATATTATGTATGTAAAGATTTAGTTTAATTTTTTTATATTTTTGTTTTTGGGTTATGTTTTTATAATGAGTTTTGTTAAAAAAAAATTAGATAATTGAAATTACAGATTTTAATGGTTGAGATTATATATTTTCAATATTTGGGGTTTTTGAGGGTGCTGAATTAATTTATGCACTCAAAAATATTATATGAAGAATATAAAATTATATTAACAAAAATAATAGTGGGTAGAAAAAAACCAAAAATAAGTAAGAAACAAAGAAAGAAATTATAATGATTAGTTAAAAACTATAAAAATATAAAAATGATTAGTTATTTGATATAATATAAAAAAGTAAAGATTTGTAGTAAGCAATGCAAGAAGAAATTTAGGTGGCCGCAATTAAAAGTAGCTGAAGATGAATCTTTAAGGGAGAACTTTCAACGCCTTCAAGAAGAAGAAGAAATTATTTTAACATCCATGAGGAGAGACCGCCTCACACACTGTGTTTCAACCATTTTCCTGTTCAACTTGATGATGAGCCCCCTCAATTTCTCCAATCTCCCCTCGCTGAATAAATTATCCCAAGAGCTAGTTGTCAAGATACTTTCATAGTTGTCCCCATTGTCTTTGAAGGCTTCACAAACTTGATGATGAGCCCCCTCAATTTCTCCAATCTCCCCTCGCTGAATAAATTATCCCAAGAGCTAGTTGTCAAGATACTTTCATAGTTGTCCCTACTGTCTTTGAAGGCTTCACACTCTAAAATGAAATGTTTTTTTGTTTCTACTTTTCCAGAGGTGCAAAACATACACACCCTTTCTTCCCAAGATTCCTTTGGTCTTTTCCAACGCCCAGTTACACAACGGAGTTGATGGGAATTGGTTCTTAATTTAGCAATAAGCATTTTGGTTCTCCAAGATATATTGGCCTCTATGTACGCTTTTTTATGATGATTGTAAGTGGAGTTAAACTCTTCAATATAATACTCTTTCTTTCTCCCTAGCTCTTTCTCTCAAGTTCGCTTGTGGAACCTATCGATAACAAAAGCCTTTATCTCTTTAGTGTTTGTAGGGCACCTGTTCAAGTGGATATCTCATTTACTAAGTCATTTACTATTTTGTCGCATCCACATCTTCTTTCTTTTGCACAATATGTCATTGAAAATGACCTTAAGCCAACGACAGTCTTCCATTTGTTCAATTTTGTTTAGATATCTTATGAGTCACACCATAGCAATTGCTTCAATAAGAACAACCTCCATTTCACTCAACATAATATCATAAGACAATAAACTTTTAATTTTAAACTTGTTAGAAAAATGTATGTAATTACACATGAATCATCGTGATTGCGTCCACCCTCTCGCCAAACACGCCAACATTCATCCTCTCATCACTCTCACAAATAATTGCTCTCACGATGTGCTCATTCCGTCATACTTTACTTGCTCTCGTGGATTTTAAACATATTTATATAGTTTTTATGTACTGATAAATATTAATGTAGCTATTGAATGGCAATGGTAATGACAGTTTAGAATGCCGTCCTAAGAGAGAACAAGGACTTATTTCCGGACTATTTGCCACCAATTAGATCTCACCCATTTTCTTGCTCACGTGATGCGACTATTGCACACTTTAGGCTACAACATATCATCCTTTTTATCATTGACAATATGTGAATTCCATTATATCACAACAATAATGTGTGATAATGACAAAGACCAAAGACTATTATGTATGCTAATTATAATTATGCATATTTCCTCTTTATTTGTTAATATAAACTTCCAGTTTGTAAGATACAAGGAAAAAGATTGGAAGGAGTCATGGAACATGTTAAGTCGTTATTATTATGATGATGGTGTTTTCACATAGGTTTTACTTATTGCTTATCATATTAAAGAGGGAGATGTATTTTTTAATTGAAACATGGTTATAGGTATTGTGGGAGATTGCACATGGCTGGGGAGTTTATAGGTATTACAGAGGTGTTACACGTGTATCTTCATCCCTTGTTAAGATTGCTCAAATCCTTAGTATGGTTAATGAGATAAAGAACCAACCAAATCCTTTGTGTCATATACCTTTGTATGTATTAGTTGTTTTAAGCCCCATTTTTTTATCTTTATTTATGTATGTGGGGTTTTATCTTTAATTTTGTATGGTTTACTTTGTGTCTATGCATTGGTACAATCTCATAGCTTGATCTCATATTTAATAGCAAAGTTGTTCCCTAGTTTAAGGGGTCTCTTGCAACCTTGAATGCATTCGTACAATCCCATAGCTTGATCTCATATTTAAAAGCAGAGTTGTACGCTACTTCAAGAGGTCTCCTACAACCCCATATTTTTCACTATCTAGGGATCTTTTTGAGTTGGTATTTCCAATGGGAGAATTGGGCTACAAGGATTACTTAATTTATTAAGTAACAAATAAAATCAAAAAAGGGTGAAAAATATTAAGCAAGTGAACAATTCCCCATTCTATCTCATGCTAAAGAAAGTAAAGTAGCCAACATACATTCTCATATCAAAAGCATACTTAAGACATAGTAAAGAATTTGAAAAATTATACTATAAGTGGAAACAAGAGACTTACAAACAACACCTTAAGATAATTGAAGAAGATGGGCTCCAAAGTTACCTCAAGGGAGGGTCCTTCTCCTCCTTGTATGCTCTACTCTAAGCTCATAGTGGTAGAATATGTATCCTTAAATGGTAGAAAGATCTAAATGAAGGGTGCTTTGGTATTTCTAGAGAGATTATGGTAGCATAACCTTGCATTGTGTGGATATATTGATGAGTGACCCCAATAGCTTTATTTATAGTAGAATAGGTGGACCTTTTCTAGATCTAGCTTCAATGTGAATGATCCCATTGTATTAATGAAGTAGTGGGATAAGAATAATTATAGAAGACTAGATCAAGGACTATTTTTAGAAATAATGAATCGGTAAGATCTACTTTAGGCCACTGTAGATCATTTTTGGAAGGCACACAGCACTAATAAGTCGAAAATGATAAATATTACTCTTTTTTAGGGCTAGCGCATGTTTTTTTAAGAAATAAGAGTGTGTTGCATGAGAAAATATCATGTGCTATCTTTTTGGTCAAAACTAGATGTTTGACTAGAGTTGTGTGGAAAATTTGAGGTCATATGAGTATGTAAATGATGGCTAAAAGCTTCCAAAGTGATGTTTAGGGATGAAATTACTTTTGATCAAGTAGGTGAGCACAATTAGGTTGATATAGTTTCCCCTTAATGTGTGAGGTAAGAAACACATCATATGGTTGAAATACATCACAAGTTTATTTCTATGATATCTTGGTAACACAACCCCTAAAGCAAATAGGGAGAGAAATCAAAGAGGAAGGATGATCCTTGAAGTAGTCTCTAGAGACCCACTTGTAAAGAACCAACCAATAGGGTAAGGTGTATAAAATCTCAATATCAACGAGGTGGGCATCCCCATGCTCTTGTAACTATCTCAATATAAGATGGGATCATGGCATCATGGGGCCAGATCTATGTACGTAAAATGGCCATAGTACAGTACATCATAAAATAGGGTTAAGAGGAACCCAATCCAAGTACAACAAATGTGGCCAATATCCAATCTAATCTAAGAATAGATGAAAGAACAATGTCCCCCAGAAAGGTGCCAAATCACAACAACTAAAGCCATGTTGAACATCGAAGGGGCTCAATATCTAGAAAGAACAATTGGGAAGAAATATCATCATAGGTGTCTCGCATCAAAATAAATAGAGATCAACAGATCAAGAGAACTGCAACTTAAGCTAGATCGCTATCGTGAACACAGCCTGGACAAAATAGGTAGCCATGGAATAGGAAGATCCAAAATGGACTCAAAAACTAGGTGAAAAGATCCAAGGGTGTTCGAGTCTTTGACCAATTGAAACATTGGAACCAACCAAAATGTATGATTCTTCACAATGTGATAATGAGCCGAGATCGAGCACATGAGAGCCAACTAAGTTAATGGGTAATGTGGATTCCTCTTGTTTAGTCCAAGGTCACCCATTAATAAGGTAAATGGGAGCAAGATACATATTGCCTCTAGACCAAACCCCTATAATATGAGTGTTAAAGTCAATAGGGGAAGATTCACTAAAAACAAAATATGGGGGAACGTTTGTATTCCATCACGAGAGTTGATACAAGTATCATGAATAAGAGTGACTATGATTGAGACAATAATGGACAAGGAAGGAAAAGAGTAATGGACTCAAGACTTCCTTTGTTCATAGCATGGTGGCAAGGTTGACTTGGTAGCATAGGAGTAAGTCCAAGAATATTAAACCATGATTAGGGATACAATTGATGAACACAATTTTGGATCATAGAAATGTATGATGACCAAGATTATGAAATTGAATGAGTAAGACTCAATGGGATCATCAATTGAAACAATAGCATGGGGAGAGTGAAACATGGGGATTCCAAGGGTGAATGTTTTTTGAGTATGTGTTATATTCTTTGCACAACCAACCCCATGCATTGGTTCGAGGGTGGAGCCCTAAAAAACAATATTGGGTGGTTTATTGCGTCCATTTTTAGCAATTTTCACTTTTGGCAATTTTTAGGGACATGGGAGAATCTATGGATTAGCCCATGGTTTTCTAGTTCTAGTTAAGGAATTATGGTTGTAGTCTAATCTGGGTCAATGGATTAAGGGTTTTGGATGCCGCGGGATCCTATATATAATTTATTATAAACAATGAAGTTGAGTGATGATGAATAAGAATTAGAGGTGCAACTCTAAACAGGTTGTTGGTTTTTCCGATTTGGGTTTCCAGGGTAAATATCTGTGTATATGTGTGATTTCCATTGTGTGTGTTTTTTTTTAATAATTTGTGACTGTGTGTGCATTGCATTACTATGAAAGGTTTAAAACTTACAATTGGTATGAGAGCAATTATTATCTTCAAGGGGATACCTTTATGGCTAAGGGTTTGGTTCTAGTCTATGATAAACATTGTTACAATGGGAGCTCTGCAGTATTGATTCTTGTGGTGAAAATAAATGGCGAGCAGTTCAAAAATATATATCGAAAAAATTAATGGCAAAAGTTTTGAGTTGCGGAATCTCAAGATGGAATATATTTTGGTAGACAAAGATCAATGGATCATTGTGGATCCAGACACTACACCTATGACAATGTCAACAAAAGACTGGAAAAAATTGGATCGAAAGGAAAGAAGCACAACCTGGTGGTGTCTCTCAGATTCAGTATTATTGAATGTGTTAGGGGAAGTTACAACCAATACATTATGGGATAAGTTATGGGCTTTTTATCAGTCTAATTCCCTGGTAAAAAAATTGTTCCTGCAGAAGAAGCTATACAACCTAAAGATGAAAGATGTAGACTCAATGACAGAGCATTTGAATGCCTTCAATACTGTAGAAAGTTAGTTATTGTCTATTGATATTAATATTTCTAATGAAGAAAAGTATATTGGTTTATTGTGCTCTTTACTAGACTCATGAGATGGTTAGGCTCTATCCATAGGCAGTAATGAAACTAATTTAAGCTTCGATGATGTGATCTCATCCTTGTTGTCAGAGGAGATGAGACAGAAAAACATGGAAGGACATGTTACCCTCCCATCCTAGGGGTAACTAAGGAGATTATGTCTCAAGGCCCGTAGGTAGAAGACATAGAGTGTCGAGAGTTGGATGCATAACACAACCCACAGATACCCTCTTCTTCACCACAATGTACCATCATCATTGGAAGCATAGCAGTGTCCACTACACCAACTTGGCTCCCAGAAGACAACATGTCTTGCTTCATGAGGTAAAAATTCCAGTCTCATGGTAAGTGTCACTTTAATATTTGAATCATTTGAGCATGTTGCAAAGATTCCTTACTTGATTATAGAACGTTTGCTTGGAAATTATACCTTTTGACTAATTTCAACTTGGTGGTTGGCATGGTATCCTAGTAAGTTGGTCATCCTTGGGGAAAGGGTTACTATTGGGGGGTTTCCTTGAAGGGTCATCATACCATTTCCACGCATACTTACCACTTTCCACACTTATTCCCCTTTATTTCTTCATCTTTTGGGTCTTCAGGTGCATTGACCCCAAGAAGGGTTTGTGCCTCATTTCATAGGAAGAAGGGGATGAAATCTCATAGGTGGTGTATCTGACATCATACATAAAGTCTTGAGAGCCATGAAACACTTCTCTGAATGAATAAAGGACTTTTAAATAAAAATGAATAAGGAAAAAGTGTCTCGGTTGATGGGGGAGTGCATTGCGTTGATCTTTTATTTCTAGTGCACATAGCACCCAATGTGTTCTAACTTCAAGTGGCATTGTTGTGTTGTTTTATTTCCATTGCACATAGAACTCAATGTTCAGACTTAATAAAAAGGAAAATAAAGGGCTTGGAAAAAAGTTGCATTGCAAACAAAGGGAAACTCAAGGATGTAATACACCCTCCACAAAGGCACCCATAAATGAGACAATATGAACCCTTGATATATCAAAAGCCCCATGCCCAAGAGTCTTTCCCCAATCCACCTCATACTCATTACATGATCTAGATAGGGTCTTCTTGGGAAACATTCCTTGACTCAGGGATTGGCCTACCCAATAGGGCACCATGACACCCCTCCTATAGTTAAATTTGGAAAATTTTATAAGGTCTTCGAGCATTTGCTTAATTTGAAAAGGGAGGATTTGATACACTTGTTTAGGTGGTTCTTTTATTAAATGTGACTTACTTGGCATGATTCATATGACTTGTGGACACTTGGAGGGTGTACTTGTTTGTATTTGCAGGACCTTTCCTAATGGAGGATGATGGACCACACATGACATCACATATATGCTTGGACATAGCCTTTGGAGGCTCAGGACGTCACCCTTCATCCCTTGACGACATCTTGGAGACTAGGGTTTGATGGATGATGGTTTGGTGTTTTGACAGGAGAAGACACATGGCATGGCACTTTGGCACATGAGAGCACGACGCATAGCCTTTGGAGGCCCAACGTTCTCTTCTTGAGGCTTGAAAACTCACTTTTAAACCCTATGTCACCCTTCTAGGTCATGGCATCACCATTTTTAAGGTTTTATTTCATGTATTTTTCATTTTTACATATTGTAAAGGAAACTGAAGGGGGTCAACCCTCTTATAATTTGTTGTTGACAATTTTAAGTGGAAAAATTGGTTTAGATGGCCTCATATAAGTAGAGGACCATCTCATTTTCATTTATCATCATTCATTCCTCACCATTTGCAATAATAAGTCTACAATTTTCTCCCTACTTGGCTATCTTGCTCTTCTACACTTATGTGACTTGCTTGGAGGATCAACTTGTGGATTTTTTTGCTGATTTTTGGATGAAATTTCTGCAATTAGGATTTTATCTGATGTTATCTTGGTGAAGTGATTTCTGCAATTTTATCTTTGTGCTATCAATGCTTCATGGTAATTTCTCTTTTTTATGCTAGACGTCTTTCTTGGTGAAACCCTAAGAGAGGAGCATAAGTGCTTCATCCTCTCACAAGGTTAATTTTGTCCAAAATTTGTGAATGAATCCTTGCTAGGGTTAGACTCCCAAATCCCTAAAGTTCTATCACTTTAATATTTTGGCCCTTGACATTTGATTTATTGACTTACTTGAAGTTTTAAGAAGGGAGAAAAGGTTGTTGGAGCCCAAAAGTGCTTGCACTTTAGCAATCTGCTGGCCCTTAACCAAGTTTTGAGGATCCTTGGTCATGTTTGACCTAATTTTGGGACTTCGACAGGCTGTCGAAGGCGGAGCGCAAGACGAAGCGGAGATCGAGGGATCTCGACCCCTTTTAGGGCCCTTTTTGGGATTCAAGATTATGTAATGGGTATGGGATGTCGACCGATGGGTTTACCCATGCTTAGGCCTATTTTGTATGTATAAATAGATGTTAAGGCAATGTAGTGAGTATGAATGGCTAAGTGCTAGAGTTGGATCTGTGTGATCAAGAATTGTAAATGCTTTGTGCATACTATGTGAGGCTTGCAAGGCTAGTGCAAGTAACTGTAAGAGACTGTGGGAAGGCTTGGTGCTATACCCTAGCAAGAAGAAGGAGGATCTGGTGGAGTGCGCGCAGATATCCTCTCTTCTGCGAATTAGAACTTGGATGCTATATGCCTGTAAGAAGCTTGACCAAAGATAATAAAGAAGATAAAGAGTTGGTGGACGTAGCCCTAGGGTGGGGGTGAACCACGTATATGATGTGTTTCTCTGCTTTGTACAATGTGTTTATATGATAACTTTCTTAGTGCTTTGGTGTAGATGAATGGTAGATAGATATTTCAATGCTCTGTTCTTAATAGTATGGAGCTGACCTATGTGGATATGATTAGTGCTTGAATATAGTATATCTGGATGAATATTGTGATGCTTTACAATTAGGGTTTAACTGCGATGTAATCTATGATTGGATATAGATGAATGTAACTGCTAAGTACTATGTTATGTGTTAGAATCACATATCTATGTCCCATATAAGGTTGCAGACATCTAAGTCCTGCAACCACCCCCACCTCTACCTCGAGTGAGACTTCATCTACTCTGCAGGTGTTGTCGAAAGGGTCGGTAGTTAGGGTTTTGTTGGTGCGTTGTTGTAGTGTTGAACCCTGGGTCTTCCCCCATCCCAACAAATGGTTTTGTTGCCAAGACCTGAAATTGTGATTGTTGGAACTGAGGAAAAAGAAGCTCTGTGCGAAGATCCAACCTGAAATTGTGAAAGAACTGTACATAGATATATCGCTCTAGTGCGCAGTATTCTACTTGATTTGTGAAGATCTGTGCCAAGAAGGGTCAGATCTGAAGAAAAGAGGTAAGATCTGCAAGATCTGTGCTCTAATAAAGGTAAGAATAGTGAAAAGTTTTAGATCTGGAAGCTTTGTGCTCTTCTGAAGATAAGATTAGTGGAATTTTTTGTTTCTAAAGTATGGATCTAGGTATGTTTGATAAGATTTGTCCTATCTTGAAAACTAGGGAACTGATAGATGAAATAAGATTTGATGTGAGTAGAACTGATAAGAATAGTGAAAGATATGTTATACCTATGCATAGAGAGAATGTTTGGACTAACAAATGGATGCAGGATCCTAGAAAGAATTTTTTGCAGGTTAGCTATCATGATCCTAGTGCGCAGTACAGGAAAGGTTGGGGGTCATTTAAGAGAAAGAGAGGATTAACTCTTTGTTACAGTTGCAGAAAATTAGGACATATTGCTAAGGAATGCCCTAGAAGACGACCTAGTTGCCTATGTTGCAAAGTTATGGACCATGAAGTTTTGGATTGCCCTAGAATGATTGCCAAGCTTGAAAAGATGAATATGAGGCAAGGAGACCATGAGAAAGGTCAAGCAACTAAGATTATGACAGAACCCCAGAAAGAATCAGAAAAAGTATTGCTACAGATCAAAGAAACCCTGAATGACCACCGACATATCAGCTTATCAGAGATCTTCAAAGAAAAATAATGCATTGAAGTAAGAATAGAAGACTTCGACATTGACTATGTTCTGGATGAGGAAACACAGGTGAATATTATGATAGAAAGAACTTGGGAAATCCTAGGAAAGCCTACTATGATTCCTTCATTGGGAGGAATAGGATTATTCAAAGGAAAATTAATAACCCTATGTGGAAGACTTACCCAGATATCTATGAGTGCTCATGGAACTTCAACAGAGGAAGAATTTGAAGTTGTTAAATTTATTGAGAACAACGCTCCATTTGCTATGTTACTAGGAAAACCTTGGATTGAAGGAGAT
>ML784417.1:12751-44379 GCA_009831015.1 Picea engelmannii
AATTGGACGTTCAACTTGTGGCAATTGCAATTGAAATATGTCTATAAATTGCTCTGGAATTAACGAACCAAGCCATCTCGATCCCCCCTGCAAATGCTTGATTGAGTGCATCCATTAATCAGTTAGGATGGGCAAGTGTTGTATAACCCCCTGTTTCTCTATATTATTGGCTTTGTTTATGGCATTCACGACGGCAGGCTCTGTCAGTGATGGGACTAATCCGGGGAAGCTGATATTGTGTTTACAAGACGACGGTTTAACAAATATCACAACCTCTACTTCGCAGTTGCAGTATGATGATCTGCTTTATTTTTCCGCACAAAATCTTAGATTTGCGAAGCCCGTCGTGGCCAATCGCAGATAGGAAGTGCGATTGGCGTGATTTGCTCTGTGCAACACGGTTGGGAGATCCGAGTCCGTAGCGGCGGGCACAGCTACGAAGGGCTCTCTTACATCTCCGATGTTCCCTTCGTTCTCATCGATCTTATGAACCTTGACAAGGTCGATGTCGACACCGAGCCGATGACAACATGGCTCGAAGCACTGAATGTCTGGACTATAGTAAAAGGAGATGAAGCCAAAGCAACAGGTGTTACTCCTGCAGAGTGGGAGAAATGAGAAACTAAGGCAAAAGTGGTGTTGCGGTCGTCTCTCAAAGACAACATAATCCCGCACATCAGAGATTGTAAAACTTTCAAGGAGACATGGGACACCTTGAAAGGTTTGTATGAAACTACAAACTCCAATAGAATTCTGTTTCTAAAGACTAAGTTATTGTCCATAAAAATGGCGACAAATGAGAATATCACCAGCTATGTTTCCCATATTAAGGATTTATGTGATTATTTAAGTGCAATTAGTGATATTGTTTCAAATTATGACATGGTAACTATTACATTAAAAGGATTAATCAGAAATTATCATGTCTTTATTTCAAGTCTAGGAGGTAGAGCAAATCCCTCTACATTTATTGAGTTAACAGGGATTCTTCTACAAGAGGAAGAACGAATGAAGGTATTTGAGATGGACTCTCACACTCCAGAATTAGCAGTGATGGCCAAAGTAAAAAAACCATACAAGGGCATGCCATGGGACAGAAATAGAACAAGCAAGTTTCAACCAAGAATCAGAGGTATGACTCACTCAAAATATGATTCTCATGATAAGAAAAATGATGATTGTTTTTACTGTGGGAAACATGGTCATCATGCTACAGACTGTTATAAAAGGAAAGCTGATGAATCCAAACAGAAGTTTAGAAAACATTATGGAAATTATGTGACAACTGAAACATCCACCAATGAAAGTTTTCATAATTTAAAGTTGTTTATTTCAGAAGTTGCATTGTCTGTAGAAACTGATGATGAGAATGCATGGTTTATAGATTTAGGTACCTCAACCCAGATGTCTTGTGTCAAAGAGTGATTTGATGAATATCATGAGAGTAAAGATGAATCACACATATATTTAGGAGATAAGAGATCTCACAAAATTCAGGGTTATGGAAAATTATGTGTGAATTTACCTAATGGCCAAAAGAGACAGATTCATGGTGTGTTGTATGTTCCAGGCATCAAAAAGAATTTGATTTATGTTTCAACAATAACTCATAAAAATCTGAAAGTAGAATTTATGCAATATCATTGTCTTGTGAAGGATATTCAGAATCATTATAAAATCATAGCCACATGGACAAGAATTGGAACACTGTATAAGCTTGATGTCACAAATTCCAATCATAATGCATTGACATCTACTACAATGACGATTGAAGAGCTATGGCATCGCAGGTATGGACATCTTAACCAAAATTACTTAGTGCTACTTCAAAAGAAATTAATGGTTGAAGGGCTTCATGTTTTGAAACATCCGCATATAGAATGTGAAGCTTGTGCAGTAGGTAAGCAACATAGGGAAGAATTTCCAGTGCATAAAGAGAAGAAACAGAGAGAGATAATTGAATTAATACGTACTGATGTCTATGGTCCCTTGCAAACCTTATCACTTGGTGGTACGAGGTATTTTCTAATATTTGTTGATGACAAATCACGATTTACTTGGGTTTATTTTATAAGGAAAACTAGTGATGTATTTGAATATTTTAAAGAATTCAAAACTATGGTGGAAAAGCGGACAGGTAAATACATCAAGATACTCAGATCTGATCAAGGTGGAAAATATACCTCAAGAGCTTTTGAAAGCTGCTGCAAAAGCAATGGGATCATTCAGCAAATCATAGTGCCTTCTACACCACAAAAAAATGATGTAGCTGAAAGGAAGAACAAGACATTAGTGGAATGTGCTCGCAACATGTTAAAAGGTAAATATATCTCTAATGGTTTTTGGGTAGAAGCCATTAAAATTGTTGTTTACTTAAAGAATAGAAGTCCAACTAAGATTCTAGATTCAAAAACACCTATTGARGTTCTTTATGGTTATAAACATGAGGTTGGTCATTTAAAAATATCTAGTTCAAAGGCATTTKCYCATATTCCCAAASATGAGAGAAGAAAMCTGGATGCAAAATYTGTAAAGTGTACTTTTCTTGGTTAATATGATGATGATAWGGCATACAAACTGTTYGATCTTAATTCACATAAKYTCATAKMAAKCARAGATGTGATTTTTCATGAGACTACAGATGAAGAAGCAAGTAAGTATGATGTCTGGCATACTCCTTATGACAATGATGTTCATGTGAAAATTGATATAGATGATGAACATGAATAGGAAAAGGAATAGGTACACCAACAAGGTGAAATTAGTGGACGTACTCCAAACACTCCTACATCTCAGAAAAGAAGAAGTGAAAGTGAAGATAGCGGTGGGCCACTGAGGAAGTCTACAAGAACAATTCAGATACCCTCCAAGTATAAAGACTATTCTATGATGACACAAGTAATGAATGTTGTAGAACCTATTGCTTATGAACAAGCCAAAACTCATAAGGACTGGAATAATGCAATGAATGAAGAATATGAATCAAGAATCAAGAATGAAACTTGGGAATTAACTGAACTGCCTGAAAATAAAGTTCCCATAGGATGTAAATGGTTGTATAAAACCAAATTTAATGCAGATGGAAGTGTTGACAAATATAAGGCCAAATTAGTTGCAAAAGGGTATTCACAAAAGGAAGGAGTTGATTATGAAGATACTTTTTCACCTGTAGCCAAGTTAAATACAATTAGACTCACGATTGCATTAGCTACACAACACAAATGGAAAGTTCACCATTTAGATGTTAAATCTGCATTTCCGAATGGTGATTTAAAAGAAGAAGTCTATTTGGTTCAACCTGTAGGATTTATCAAGAAAGGACAAGAGGATATTGTCTGTAAGCTTAAGAAAAATTTATATGGTTTAAAACAAGCACCCAAATCTTGGTATATCAAAATTGATTCATTCTTTGCTCAGAAAGATTTTGAGAAAAGAAAAAATGATCTCCTAATTTGTATGTCAAAAATGATGAAAATGGTAATGTTGCGTTGGTATCCTTATATGTTGATGATTTGATTATCACAGACAGTGATTCTCATTTGATTGAAGATATTAAAATTCACTTAGCTCAGTCATTTGAAATGAAGGATATTGGTGAAAGACATTATTGTTTGGGTCTCAAAATATGGAGAGAAGGCGGCAAAACAATGGTCACTCAAAGTAAGTACACAAGGGAGATTGTGGAAAGATTCAATATGAGTGAAAGTAAGGCAGTGTCAACACCTTTATAATATAATGCTAAGTTATCCAGTCTTGATGAAACTAGATCAACAAATGGTATTCAGTATCGCCAGTTGGAGGGAAGTTTAAACTATCTTACCACTACCAGACCAAACATAGCACACTCTTTCAGCATCCTTAGTCAGTTCATGGCTAAAACAATGGAAATCCATTGGATAGATGCAGTGCAAAGAATGGAACTACCACCGTAAAAGACGCCGCCGATAAGTGGGGTAAAAAGTATTTCCTTGAGAATTTCGATAGACTTGTCAAGGCCAAAATGGAGGTGGATCGCTACAACTATTTCAGAAACTCTCATAGCATTCCCTCAAAGCATTGATCGGTTATCGTGACTTCAACTGTCTGTCACAATAAGGCTACATCTTTAGTCACTTCCGTTTGTGCATTGCATGTTCTGATGTCATTTCCGCAATAAAATAACAACGCAGCTGCCACATCGAGGACCTAAAATATAAATAATACCGCTGCTATATTTTCAGCGTCTATAAATAGTGGACTATAGTAGTATATGTCCGGGAAACTCAAATAATTAATGCTATGTTTATTTGCTTCACATTTTGTTTTATTCTCTTTTAAATCTATTTCTCATTTTTAATTAATTTTTTATTTTTATTTTTTTTTAATAGTGAAAGGTTTTCCTTTAATTATACTCAAAGGTTTCGCTTGAAAAGTTTGGGAAAATTCATTTATATACATTAATATATTATTATTATATATTACATTTATGTAATACATTAATTATTAATGTGATAAATTAATGGTTGTCTCAAGGTCCACTTTATAAAAGTGGTACCTTGTGATTCTTCTCCAATTGATGGTCTCGATATAGGCTTCCCATAGCAACAACAATGTAGGGATCTCCATGATGCTCACCACAATAGCTATAATATCTTCAAATATGATAACACATATAAATCAATAGCTCCTACTCTTCCCCTTTCTCACCCTAGTGCATTTCAACAACTAATATTTCATAAAGTTCCATACTTACATATTCTTCCTCAACCTACTATCGCACCACCACATACCACACACTCCCTTTCTCTTAGTCCCTATATACTACATCCTAAATTCATTTTCCAAGGCCTTGTCTTCAATCCCTTCTATGCATCCAACCACTTCGTTCCCTCACACTCCTATTCTCACCAAGCACCAAGAGACTATACATGGCCACTTCCCCAACAAATCTGCAGCCATATAAAACACAAAGACACACCACACTGTAGAAAGACTCACCTATTACAAGAAGATATCATTCTCAAATCAACATGGATCCCTACCTCCCAATCTTGGGTAGCACAACCGAAATAGACCCTCTCTCTCCATCATGCACTCTGATTCTCATCCCCCAGGACTGCATTCTCCAGAACTCTCAACCAAGTATAGGATACATATCTTAGGGATGTCCATCCTTGTTGAATAATAACACCTCTCACTCACACATGCATTCTCAATCTAACAATAACTACAAGCCAACAACTTACTCTGGAACAAAACACACATCCAAACATTATTCTAACACTGTTAGCATCAATATTCTTATAGGCCAACCTCATCTAGGAAAAACACACATCCTTGGCAACACTATATAGACATAGCACAATCACAATCACACTACGGGACACCCCATTCATAACCCCGATTACCACATTTATTCACCAACCAACATGCAATGGCACCATGGGAATCAATCATCTTATAGGCCAACCTCATATAGGAAAAACACACATCCTTGGGAAAATTATATATGAAGAGTACAATCACATCATGGGACACCCCATTCATCACTGTGCTTACCACTTTTATTCACCAACCAACACCCTCTGGCATGATGAGTCTTGTATAATAAAAATCATCTTATATAGCACTAGCTCTCATTTTGGCATGCCATCGCTCCACAAACATCACATATTTTTGCGTACATACCACGTTGTCTCAAGTTTCCATGGGAAAACCACACCATATGCAATGTGGAAGGTTTTAACAGATCTGTTCCAAAACAGTAGCGACCATAGGAAATTGGCGCTCAAAGATAAACCCAGGAAGATCAAGATGGAGAAAGGCGACACCATTCCAAAATATCTCACTTAGTTTGTCCAATGTCGGGATGAGCTTGGAAGTGTGGGAATAACAGTCATTCCTGATGATTTGGTGAGCTTGGCGGTCCTAGGGCTTCCTAAGAGTTGGCACAGTTATCAAGACTCTGTCAATGGAAGGGAAAAATTCCCGGATTGGGAACGACTATGGTCGGATCTAGTGCAAGAGGAGTTCAGGAAGAACACCAGAGATGGATCTTCATCAAAGCGTGATGATGAAGAGGATTGTGCTTTGACTACCAAGGCAAGGAAAGGGAAAGAGAAGAAATTCCAATCAAAATCCGAGTCTAAAGTCAAGAAGCTGGATTTGTCCAAAGTGAAGTGTTTTCACTGTCACGAACGTGGGCATCTCGCTACTAACTGTCCACAGAAGAAGAATAACAAGATGGTTGATGGATCTACAACTGGTGAGGCTCTTGTCTCACAATTTGAGCTTGACTTCACTTTGATCGCATGCATGGCATCAAGTGCATCGGGATCGGTGTGGTATTTGGATAGTGGCTCTTCATTCCACATGACGGGAGATAAAGAGTCTTTTATTGACTTGGAGGAGAAAGATCTCAAAATGCATATAGAGATGGGCGATGATGAATGACACAGTGCTACTGGTATTGGTACCACTACCTTTCAGAGGGAGTCGGGTAAACCATTTCAATTGAAAAATGTTATGCATGTTCTAGGTCTGAAAAAAAATCTGGTCTCAGTCGCAATGTTGGAGGACAGAGGCTATGATGTTGTTTTTAGCAGTGGTAAAGACTACCTCCGACATAAAGCAACGGGTCAAATCAAGAATATTGGGATTCGAGTTAAGAATCTCTACATGTTGGAGGTGGATGGTTGCAATGCCATGATAGGCAAGGCAGAAAAAGTGGTGAGCCAGGATGAGGGTGAATTATGGCACAGGAGATTGGGCCATCTTCATCATGGAGCCTTAAAGATCATGCAGCAGATATCTACTAGACTTCCAAGGGGAACACTTGCTCAGTTAGATCACTGCAAGGGGTGCACCATGGGGAAGTATGTAAAGTCCACCTTTCATGAAAAGGAGAACCTTGCTTCCGTGATCCTAGAGAGAATTCACACGGACGTGTGTGGACCATTCTCGGTTGCTTCAACAACAAAACACAAGTATTATGTTATTTTTGTTGATGAATTTTCTCGTAAATGCTGGATATTCTTCATGCAGAAGAAGGATCAAACATTTTCAAAGTTCTGTGAGTTTAAAGCATTGGTGGAGAAAGAGTCGGGGAAGCAAGTGAAGGCTCTAAGGAGTGATGATGGTGGAGAATACATATCTAATGAATTCAAAGACTTCTGCAGCGGATAAGGAATTCTAAGAGAACTCATAGCGCCTCATAACACACAATAAAATGGGGTCACGGAGAGAAAGAACAGAACGATCGTGGGTGCAACACGAGCGATGTTGCATGATCAGGGCCTACCAATTCATTTGTGGGCAGAAGCATGCAACACTGTGGTTTATGTGCAGAACCGTTGTCCTCATAGAGTACTTGGCATGAGTACACCTGAAGAATCTTTTACTGGTAAGAAACCTTATGTTTCGCATTTAAAAATTTTTGGTTCATCTATTTATGTGCATGTGACCAAGGATGCCAGGAAGAAGCTGGAACCGACTGTTGAAGTTGGGATATTTGTGGGGTACCCAGAAACACCCCATAATTATCGTGTGTATTCGCTGAACAGTAAGATGACTTTTATGTGATGGGATATGAAATTCGATGAGGGGAAAGCCATGCGTTTGTCGCTTGAGAGGGAGCTAGACTTGCATGCAGAAGAGGAACTGTTGGTTCCCAAGGATGAGTCTCAAGATGTGGATCAGCCACATGAGGAGGGTCATAGAGAGGAGGAAACCACTCAAGCAGAGCCATCCATCAGAAATGGCAGAAAGCACACCACGGAAGCTGACGGATTGAGACTAGATGCTGCACAAAATGTAGGAGCCCCTACTTCACAACATAGACAGAGATAGTCTCCTCATCGATTTGTTGGATACATGGCTCTCATGAGAAAATGTATTGTGACTGAACCATATTCCTTTTAGGAAGCAGTGCAGGAACCCACTTGGGTTGATGCTATGGTAGAGGAGTATGACTCCATTGTCAAAAACAGTGCATGGGAAATTGTCCCAAGACTAATTGATAAATCAGTGGTAGGTTCGAGATGGATCTATAAGGTAAAGCAAGCTACTGATGGGAGTGTGGAGAAATACAAGGCCAGGTTTGTGGCCCGGGGCTTCTCACAGATCGAGGGGATAGATTATGATGAGACCTTTTCACTTGTCACAAGGTACTCTTCCATAAGATCCATCCTTGCACTCTCAGCGTAGATGGGTTGGCGCATTCATCAAATGGATGTAAAAACTGCGTTCCTCAATGGGATCATTGAGGAAGAAGTGTACATTGAACAACCAGAAGGCTTTGAGACCTTTGACAGAGAGTCGCATGTGTGCAGACTCAAGAGAGCACTGTATGGGCTGAAGCAAGAACCCCATGCTTGGTACACTCGGATAGACAGCTATTTCACCGGATTGGGCTTTACCAAAAGTGAAGTAGATGCAAACCTATACCAAATTGTGGTGGAGGACGACTTCCACGAAATGACTTGGATTGAGTCTACGGCCTTCTTCGGAGAGACGATTAAGAGCGTGACAGAACTGCTCGACAGATACAATTCCCGAAAGACCAGCTTCAAAATAAAATCGGATATTGCAAGAACCCCGCTCTCCACAGAAGCCCTGCATGGACTGTTTGAAAGGTTGGAGAAACAGCCATTAAGAGCCTATGCGCTTTTCTCTCCTCTGGGAGGGAAAATGGATGATATCGATTCCTGTGCGCTACCCTTCCCTTATAGAGTAGGAAACATCTTCGACATATAGTACAACATGTTATGGAACAATGAGGATGAAGGGCCCTACATTCACTGGATGTGACAACTTTACGACTACATGGATTCTTATGTCTCTTCTTGGCCCAGGGTTGCTTACGTCAATTATTTGGATCTCAATCTGGGCAATGCAAAGAATGGAACTACCACCATCAAAGACGTCGTCGATAAGTGGGGTAAAAAGTATTTCCTGGACAATTTCAATAGACTTGTCAAGGCCAAAACGGAGGTGGATCGCTACAACTATTTCATAAACTCTCAGAGCATCCCCCCAAAGCATTGATCGGTTATCATGACGTCGACTGTTTGTCACAATAAGGCTACATCTTCAGTCACTTCCCTACTATTGTTTGTGCATTGCATGTTCTGATGTTATTTCTGCAATAAAATAACAACGCAACTGCCACATCGAGTACCTAAAATATAAATAATACAGCTACTATATTTTCAGCGTCTATAAATAGTGGACTATAGTAGTATATGTCCGAGAAACTCAAATAATTAATGCTATGTTTATTTGCTTCACATTTTGTTTTATTCTCTTTTAAATCTATTTCTCATTTTTAATTAATTTTTATATTTAATAGTGAAAGGTTTTCCTTTTTACGCCGAAAGGCGTACACCTATTGACAATGGGAAGATTTAATAGGGGTTTAGTGCTTAATAAGTTTTCTATGGACATGATTAAATATGGATGGAATATTCTTAGTAGTCACACAAAATAAATGGCTGTGATTTCAATCATTAACTTCCTAGCTATTATAAAGACATCAGTTTATGTGTTTACTTTTTTACATTTACCTAATCATATTTAAAAATTACTTTGATAGCTAACTGTTTGCCATGTAAGTGATTAACAGAAATTAAAATATTAACACTAGATAAATGAAGCCCAACAGTTTATTTGTTAATAGATAATAAAATTTAATATATTCTTTTAAAGATTCATTTCATCTTCTCAGCCTTTCGACGTTCACCAACAACTATTTTGCTGTTGTGTTAGTATTATACTCAAAGGTTTCTTTTGAAAAGTTTGGGGAAACTCATTTATATACATTACTATCACAACCATATAATTGTGGCTGATCAACGCCGAAAGGCTGATAAGATGAAAATAATCCTTTCAGAGGGAGTCCGATAAACCATTTCAATTGAAAAATGTTATGCATGTTCCAGGTCTGAAGAAAAATCTGGTCTCAATCGCAATGTTGGAGGACAGAGGCTATGATGTTGTTTTTAGCAGTGGTAAAGCCTACCTGCAACATAAAGCAATGGGTCAAGTCAAGAAGATTGGGATTCGAATTAAGAATCTCTACATGTTGGAGGTACATGGTTGCAATGCCATGATAGACAAGGCAGAAAAAGTGGTGAGCCGGGATGAGGGCGAATTATGGCATAGGAGATTGGGCCATCTTCATCATGGAGCCTTGACTATCATGCAACAGATATCTACTGGACTTCCAAGGGGAACACTTGCTCAGTTAGATCACTGCAAGGGGTGCACCCTCGGGAAGTATGTAAAGTCCACCTTTCATGAAAAGGAGAACCTTGCTTCGGTGATCGTGGAGAGAATTCACACAGACGTGTGTGGACCATTCTCGGTTGCTTCATCAACAAAACACAGGTATAATGTTATTTTTGTTGATGAATTTTCTCGTAAATGCTAGATATTCTTCATGCATAAGAAGGATCAAACATTTTCAAAGTTCTGTGAGTTTAAAGAATTGGTGGAGAAAGAGTTGGGGAAGCAAGTGAAGGATCTAAGGAGCGATAATGGTGGAGAATATATATCTAACGAATTCAAAGACTTTTGCAGCAAAGAAAGGAATTCGAAGAGAACTCATAGCGCCTCATAACACACAACAAAATGGGGTCGCAGAGAGAAAGAACAAAACGATCGTGGGTGTAGCACGAGCGATGTTGCATGATTAGGGCCTACCAATTCATTTGTGGGTAGAAGCATGAAATATTGTGGTTTTTGTGCAGAACCGTTGTCCTCATAGAGTACTTGGGATGAGTACACCTGAAGAAGCTTTTACTGGTAAGAAACCTTATGTTTCGCATTTAAAAAATTTTGGCTCATTTGTTTATGTGCATGTGACCAAGGATGCTAGGAAGAAGCTGGAACCGACTGCTGAAGTTGGGATGTTTGTGGGGTACACAGAAACACCCCATAATTATAGTGTGTATTTTTCGAACAGTAAGATGACTATTATGCGACGGGATATGAAATTGGATGAGGGAAAGCCATGCGTTTGTCGCTTGAGAGGGAGCTAGACTTGCATGCAGAAGAGGAACTGCTAGTTCCAAAGGATGAGTCTAAATATGTGGATCAACAACATGAGGAGGTTCATAGAGTGGAGGAAACCACTCAAGCAGAGACATCCATTAGAAATGGAAAAAAGCGCACCACGGAAGCTGACAGATTGAGACTAGATGATGCATAGAATGTAGGAGCCCCTACTTCATAGCGTAGACGGAGACAGTCTCCTCATCGATTTGCTGGATACAGGGCTCTCATGAGCAAATGTATTGTGACTGAACCATATTCCTTTCAGGAAGCAGTGCAGGACCCCACTTGGGTTGATGCTATGGTAGAGGAGTATGAATCCATTGTCAAAAAAAGTGCATGGGAAATTGTCCCAAGATCGATTGATAAATCAGTGGTAGGTTCAAGATGGATCTATAAGGTAAAGCAAGCTACTGATGGGAGTGTGGAGAAATACAAGGCCAGGTTTGTGGCCCGGGGCTTCTCACAGATTGAGGGGATAGATTATGATGAGACCTTTTCACCTATCGCAAGGTACTCTTCCATAAGATCCATCCTTGCACTCTCAGTGCAGATGGGATGGTGCATTCATCAGATGGATGTAAAAACTGCGTTCCTCAACGGGATCATTGAGGAAGAAGTGTACATTGAACAACCAGAAGGCTTTGAGACCTTTGACAGAGAATCACATGTGTGCAGACTCAAGAGAGCACTGTATGGGATGAAGCAAGCACCCCATGCTTGGTACACTCGGATAGACAGCGATTTCACCGGATTGGGCTTCACCAAAAGTGAAGTAGATGCAAACCTATACCAAATTGTGGCGGAGGGTAAGCTTTTAATCATTGTGCTTTATGTTGATGATTTAATATTGACTGGTGATGAGCATCTGATACACTCATGCAAGGAGGACCTTGCAAAGGAGTTTGAGATGAAGGATTTGGGCCTTCTTCATTATTTCCTTGGATTGGAAATATTGTAGTGAGATGGTGAACTTTTTGTGTCTCAAGGAAAGTATGCAAGAGAGATACCGGGTAAGTTTCACATGGAGGGCTCCAAACCCATGGATGCTCCTCTTCCAGGAAACTGGAGGAAAGAGGATGATACTTCTAGAGAAGTAGTGGATGCTACTGTCTAATGAGAGTTAGTGGGTTCGCTATTGTATTTAGTGAACATGAGACCAGACATTTTCTATGTGGTTAACCAACTAAGTCAAGCGATGGTTAAGCCTACCAAACTCTTTTGGAAGGCAGGTAAGAATGTCCTGAGGTATCTGAAGGGCACATTTGAGTATGGATTATGGTACAGATAGACGGATGAGGTGAAGTTGCATGGCTTCACGGATGTAGATTGGGCGGGTAGCCCAACGGACAGAAAGAGCACATCAGGAGGGAGCTTTAGTTTCAGATATACAATTGTTTCTTGGTACAGTAGGAAACAGAGATCCGTGGCACTTAGTTCAGCGGAAGCGGAATACATGGCAACTAGTCAAGCTGCATGTGTGGCTATCTAGATGAGGAAGATCTTGGTTGGTTTGTTTGGTTCTCATTTAGATCCGACAGTGATTTATTGTGATAACCAGAGTTGCATTAAACTCTCGATTAATCATGTGTTTCATGATAGATCTAAGAATATAGATATCCGGTATCATCATCTCAGATATTGTGTGCAACGGAAGATCATGTTGCTTCAATATATTCCTACAGAAGATCAGGATGTAGACATTCTGACGAAGGCGCTCACCAGGAGCAAATTAGAATATCATAGAGACAGGATTGGAGTGAAGGATAATCCCTTTCTTGTTGAGAGGGAGTGTTGAAAAGTCAACAAGAAATATGTGTCTAATTTATTTTTCCCTTAAATAAATTGGACAATAAATATTAATCTATTATTTCATTCATAACTGAGTGAGTTGGATTTGTAACAGAACTATAAGTGTAGTTAAGTGAGTTACGATCAGTTGTACTAGTTTTAACTAAACATGCACTAGTGAGAGTTCAGTTAATCAGTGAACTCACATGCAACTGAAGATTCGCCACGGTTAACTACATGCATGTCAGATCCAGCGGAGACCCAGTTGAAATAACATGTGAAAGGGACAGTTTGGCTATCAGTTGTGATTTGATCACACATGCAGTGGATATGATTATGAGCATGTGCAAGCTAGGAAATTCGTTAATAATTCATTGTGAGAATTCGAATTGCAGAGATTGTGCAGAGGAGGCAAGTTGTCTGGACACAAGAATTAGCACATGTATTTGTTGATTTGTGTATGACAGTGTGAGATGATTGTATTGTACTGAGAGCTCTTGGATGAGAGTTTTGTATGATATTGTTTCATGATTCATGATATACATAATATATAATAGTGGGGATTTTAGCTTTACGCTTTCCCAGTAAAACTTCTGTGTTGTGTGTTATTGATAATTTACTTTGTGATTGTGGTTGTCATCGTGGTTTAATTTTTCGCAAGAATAATAGTAGAATCCATTCTGTATTTAACCGTGGCGTAAATTGTTAGATTAGGAGAATCGCAGGAATACATTAAATGTATCGAAATTTCTACACCTCTAGTAAATTCAACATTTTAATGGAAAATTAGGAGAAGAAGCATATGTGGAATATCCAAAAGGTTATGAGGTTCTAGGAAAATAATACAAAGTGTACAAATTCAAAAAATCACTCTATGGGTTAAAGCAAGCTCCCAAATATTGGTACAATTAGACTAGATTCCTATCTCACACATAATGAATTTCAGAGAAGTGAAAGTGAGCCAACACTGTACATCAAAGAAAATCAACAAGGTAATATGTTAATTGTTTTCTTATATGTATATGATTTGATTTTTACAGGTGATTTTAGTATAGAAGAATTCAATTCAGTCATGAAGGATGAATTTGAAATCATTGATTTGGGGCTAATGAGATACTTTCTAGGAATAGAAGTTTACCAGTCCAAAACTGGTATATTTATCTCATAGTCTAAGTATGAGCATGAAAGTTTTAAAAGATTCAACATGATAAATTCAAAAGCATCCCCAACACTTGTCATAACAGGATTGAAGTTAAGAAAGGAATATAAAAGGTCCATGGTGGATCCCACACTGTTTAAAATACTGGCAGGAAGTTTTATGTATCTAACAATGATAAGACCTGATATTATGCATGGAGTGAGCCTAATTTCAAAGTTCATGGAAATTCCAAAAGAATCACATTGGAAGGCAAGAAATAGAATCATGAGATATGTGAATGGAACAAAAGATTTTGGCCTTAGATACTCTACTTCATAATATTTTAGACTTATTGGATACACTGACAGTGATTGTGGAGGCAACATAAATGATAGGAAAAGTACCTCTAGGTACACATTTCATTTTATAACAGGTATGGTATCATGGGAATCAATGAAGTATCCCATAGTGACTCTTTCTTTAGCAGAAGCGTAGTACGTCGAAGCTACAAGCATATCTTGTCAAGCAGTTTGGATGAGAAGAATGTTAAACGATTGTTGCAAGAACAACAGGAACCAACAATAGTATTTTGTGACAACAATTCAACCATCATGTTATCAAAGAATCATTTGTTTACAAGAAAACTAAGCAAATTGATACAAGGTATCATTTTATCAGAGAATTGGTGAATAAAAAAGAGATCTGTTTAGAGTTTTGCAGGTCAAAAGAACAAGTCATAGATATTTTTACAAAGGATTTAGCAAGAGATGCATTTCAGCATCTGCATTGTAGTCTGAGAGTCTGTGCAGTAACAGATGAGTGACAATAAAATGTAAACTAAATTTCTAATTGAATTTTTTTTAATCCCACTTACTTATAATTAAAGGGGAGTGTTGGAAATAGTAATTACAAGTCGGTGAGATCTTCGTGTCTCTGTCGATTTGTCAGTCAATCAATTTGTCAGTGGTTTTGTCAATCAACCGAATTTCTAGTCAGTCTGTCTATATGTCATTCTGCAAATGCAAAGTCGCACGTTTACTCATACTCAGTCTAAGTCAGTCGACAAGCAGGGGAGTTGATTAATGAAGTTGATCTTATCTTCTCGATTTCATTTAAGTAGTTAAAGAATCAGTCGAATTAATTGTAGTATTTAATGTTGAGACAGTTTTACTTCTATAGGAAGTTTCAGTCGGAGTCCATATAAGTCTGAGTCTTTAGTTAGTCAAAGAGAAGATGCAGAGAGGTAGAGAGAACATAGTCATGAAGGAGAAACAACAACAACCGAGGAGTCCAAGAAGTCTGAGATCATAAGATCTATGTCTGTAAAGTGACCAGAAGTCATTGGAGCCGAAGCTCATCTTGGTTATTGTATTTTGTATTCGCGCGTTGCGTTGAGGTTATCAATATCAAGTATTTTTGTGTTGACAATTCATGTGTATTTTGAGCTTTTGTTGTATTTCTGAGTTTATGTGCTAAACATAACACTGTGCTATTTCGCATCCATAAATCATTCTATTAAGTTTTTTATCACAATGTGCACTAAACTCTAGTAGGTTGTCCACTTCGCGATAAGTCCTAAGAGTTCAACGACGAAGTTGTGGCGCACAGTATTTTATAACTATGTTGCACATAGTATTTTATAACTGTAGATCCAAGATGTCGATTACATGTTGTCATGACTTGCCTTAATTGTCGCATCAAAGAAGTTAATATATCTCACCTAATAGTGTAATTTACTAATAGAAGTT
Organism: Picea engelmannii; assembly: GCA_009831015.1. Lineage (NCBI taxonomy): Eukaryota > Viridiplantae > Streptophyta > Pinopsida > Pinales > Pinaceae > Picea > Picea engelmannii. Next base: position 28,460 of record ML784417.1, read on the forward strand.
ATTAGAATATGAGCAATAACCAACTACAGAGTACCAACATCTCGCCAATAATCTCACTTAATACTATGGTCTATCTTCCGACTATGCCATGGGACAAGGCCATGTAAGAGTTATCCGTTTAATTACATTAAATTAATTTCTCTAATCTTAAAGAAGTTATACATATATATTTAATCGAGTTGTTTCTTGCACCACTTAAAGAATCAAGTAAGTAGCAGGACAACTAGCTACAACTATTTGGTATTATTTAATGTTGATAGAACTCCACCGTTGTATTTGCAATAAGACCTCAAAGGATATGGTAGATATTATTATTTTAAGAGAATTCTATTCATAGATAATTACTTCCTCATAATTTCCCTTAGATGAAATTAATGGTTCAATACATGCATTATTATCTTAAGAGCAATTTAGCAATCTAATTCTTCAAAAGAAAATTTCTAATAAAATTAAGGATTAATTGACAAGTGATCAATGAGTATCCAATACAGATTTTTTGTTTTAGTTTAAATTTGAAGCTCAAATACCTTATCATTTTAACTTTACCACCTTCAATGCATTTACTTTGTATGCTAGCACCTTCCTCACTTTCTTAAACTTGCAAGACTTTAAACCACTAAATAGTTGTGATGTGCAGTGGGAAGGTTCCTTGATTTGGAAACCACTGAATGGTCGCGACGCGCGCTGGGAGGTTCCTCGATTTGGACAATACACGTGTCATGCATTCATAAGATATTGACAGAGGACGAAAAAGAGAGAGAACTCTCGCTTAAAAGAATTTCTTTGGTGCAATAATGATTCAGTTGCTACATCCCACGAACTAAAATATGCAAATACAACTGCCATATATTTTCAGTATGTATAAATATTGTTGGACTATAGTTATATATGTTCGGGAAGGTCAAATAAGTAATGCCATATTTATTTGCCTAGGTGAAAATTTTCAGAGAAGTGCATGGTGATATTGTTTATCATATATAATGGACATTTTCTTTCCAATCTACTCCTATTTAATTAATTTTTATTTCTTAATACTAAAAAGTTAAAAAGTGAATGCACAAATTTATCCAATGGGAATTTTTTTTTTTTCCCTTTCAACATGAAAAATATGTGATTATCCTTTCACACCACTATATTTAAATTTAAGTGATAATTTGATCATTTAAATTTAAGTGAATGCATTCTTGTTTAAATCTATTTCTCTTTAATTAACTTTTTATTTCTTAATATTAAAAGGTTAAATTTCTCAAGTGTGTAAACAAATTTAAAGTAACATTTTTCTCCTTTCACCATGAAGATGTAATTATCCTTTCACAAGATGAAATTAAAATTTATGTGATAATTGAATATGAAATTGTTTTTCATAATTATGTTTCTATTATATAATGGTTTTATCATTATGGATTTTATTTAGAAATTTCATGTACACTTGGTTACAACTTCATCAAGAACATGGTCAAACAATACAATATTGAATTGAGATGTTCACAAGACCACACACATGAATCAAGATTTTAGACCTAGATGAGGTACTTATTCTCAAATTTATTTCCAGAATATTGGTTGTTTTTTGTTTTGAAGTTTCCCTATTTGAAACCATCGACCTTAACCAAGCCTTTATTTGTTCCTTGTATATTAAATAAAAGTACTAGGACACCCTAGTTTCCATCCCTTTCAATACCATGACCCTATAGACAACACTTATCCTCACAATCCTCCTAATAGCTCAATACCTTATCTTTCTCTCCCTCACAACCCTAAATTCATTAGCCCTTCACCCTCTATCCCAAACCAATGGTGTCACTTGCATAAAACTCACACACATTATGTGACATATTGTTGTGTCTTAAAACATCAAGATGCATCAAAAGCATTGTATATTGATCAATCTAACTATGAATCTTAGCACACCCTCATAGATCCTTCTCACCAATCCTAGCCCACAAAACCCTCCCCTCAATTCTAACCCAAGATCGTCACCCTATCAAACTCTAGCACAACAAACCCATCTTTCCTTATCTCAACCCAGGACAACACCATTACATCTCACAACCCATTTTTATCTCATTATTGCTAGATTAAGGACCAACTAGCCACTGTCATACTTGTCAATGACAACTGAAAGAAAATCATCTCCTTTTGTAGCCTCTACAAATTCTCACGACTCCCCATCCTTCTCCAAGTCATCTAGGTTGGGTAGGGAAGCATGGTCCTCGTCTACTAGTTAAATAGAGATGTTTCATAGCATTTTCCATTGGACCCTTGAAAAACACCATTCAGTGTATTGTTTCTCCACTTGATGGTTCTGACCTAATCCCAGGCCTCCCATAGCAACAATGATGCAGGGCTCTCCATGATGCTCACCATAATAGTTATAATCTCTTCAAATGATAAATCATTTGAATCAACAACTGATATTATTCCCCTTTCTCTCCCTAGTGCAATTCAACAACTAACATTTCATAAATTTTCATCCTTAAATATTCTTCCTCAACTTACTATCACACCACCACATATCACACATTCCCTTTCTCTTAGTCCTACAACTACCCTATATACTATATTATAAATCCATTTTCCAAGGCCTTCTCTTCAATCCCTTCTATCCATCCCTATCCATCCACTTTTGTTCTCTCACTCTCCTCCTCTCATCAAGCACTGAGCGATCATGCATAGCCAATTATCCAACAAATATGAAACCTTATCCAACAAAAAGAAACACCACTCAGCAGAAAGACTCGCCTTGGGTAGTACAACCAACATAAATCCTCTCCCATGATCATGCACTTTGATTCTCATCACCATCACTGCTTTATTCAATCCTCTCAACCAAGTACATGATACATATCTTAGGGATTTCCAACTTCATGAAAAGGCTTGAATAATAATAATATCCCTCACTTGCACACACGTTGTCAATGTCACAATAGCTACAAGCCAACAACTTATTCTATATCAAAACACAGTGCAATATTATTCTGAAACTACTAGCATCAGTCTTCTTATAGGCTAACCTCATCTAGGAAAAACACACATCCTTGGGAACACTATATAGGGAAAAACACTCAACCTTGGGAACATTATATATACATAGCACAATCACAACACGAGACACCCCATTCATCTATTTCATCATGCTTACCACTTTTATTCACCGACATGCCATGGCACCATGTTTCTTATACATGAAAAATCATCTTATATAGCACTAGCTCGCATTTTGGTATGCCATCCCTCCACAAAATATTATATAGCACCAACTCTCATTTTGGCATGCCATCCCTACATTAACATTACATATTTATGCATACAACACAACCCCTGATGTGCCTCCATAACATTGTGTATGATTGGGTTGCCTTAGGTTATCACTGATCCTCAACTAGCTATTGTGATTCACATTACTAACAATACACATAGAGCACACTATATTTCCATTATGTTGTAGTCACATCCAAGGGATGCACGATTTCATTTTCGTCACCACATCTTCCCTACAATGTCCTCAATGCATACCAATAGGTTCTCTCTCCTTATATTTCAACTCTTTATCATATGGGAATCACTAATTTATGTGTCTTGATTTAGATGGATCATATAGTTCACTTCTCTTTTGTTCTAGATCCATTTATATGCATAGGGTATGATGGGAATCCTGTCACCTCTTTCTTTTTTATCTATATTAGCCAAGTATGCCAAGAACCATCTCTTCACTACTCCTCTAGCATAGAAGGGGTGAATAACCCTTTATACTTCACAACACATTTTGGGAAACTACATTCATGCCCAACACTTGCAAGAACAATCTTTCTCTTTAGTGGTCTCACTATTATACTAGGAGGATCTAAAGTATGAGTTGAATAAGGTAAAAATTTGATCATTGAAAGTATGTATGTAGAGAAACATATCAAAATATTCAACATGAATGACTACAAACCAATGTCTACTCCATTAGAACATAATGCTACACTTTACATTGGTAAGGAAACAAATAAATTACTTAACCACAACTAGACCTGATAGTGCATACTCTATTAGAACATAATCTTATGCTTTACATTGCTAATGAAACAAATAAATTACTTAACCACAACAAGACCTCATATTGCATAATAAGTCTGAGTCTGCATACTTAGTCAATTCATGGGTAAGCCACATGAGAGCCATTCGAAAGATGCCAAGAGAGTAATTCAATACCTAAACTGAGATATTGATTTTGGTATGGAATACACTAATCACTTGAATATCGAGTTGATGGGTTATTTAGATTCTAATTGGGCGGATGATAAATATATAAAATCAACCATGTTATATGAATTCAGTATAGGATTTGGGATTTTGTCTTGGAGTGGTAAGAAGCAACCAACTATTTCTCTCTCCTCTACTGAACGTGAGTACAACACATTTTGCAGTGCTACCTATGAAGCAATTCGAGTAAGGTTCCTTTTTGAAGACATGGGAGAAAGGAAACGAGTACATACAACTTTTAGGTGTGACAATCAAAGTTCAATAAAATTGGAAAATAATCCAATTTATCGTGCAATACCAAAACACATTGGAACAAAACATCATTTTGTAAGAGAAAAGATTCAATAAAAATAAATTGATTAGATGTATTATAACACAAATGAGAATATGACTCATATATTCACTAAGCATTTGGGGAAAAAAATTGTAACATGTAGAGATGTGTTAGGTATCATAGAGAATTCATTTCTCCATTAACCGGAAGTGTTAGAAATAAATGAAGAAATGTTATTCATAGTTGGTAGAGTATCTTATATAAGTGATAGTAAAAACCCTCACTTAGATAGGTATGTGTCTAATTCAAATCTATGATTTTTTAAGGGATATATTAATCTCTAAAAATTGTGTGTTAATATGTGATTTGCACATTGTCGAACCCTATATTGATGGCCTCATTTCTATCTCTCACAAGAGACAAGACCATCCTGCACATATTTTTCTTGTGTTTGAGAGATGTTGATATTACCGTACTCACTTGAATCCCAATAAGTGCATGTTCTATGTCATCTCAGAGAATATTTTGAGCTTTATTGTATCCAATAAGGGGATCATGGTCAATCCGTCAAATTTTGAGGTAATAATTTAGTTTCCTCCCCTGCGAAAGATTCGACAGCTTCAAAGTTTGCAGGGAAAAACCAATTTACTACGTCGATTCATCACTAACTATGCTAACATCACCAAATGCTTCATGCACTTGTTGAAAAATGGGTTCCATTTTATTTGGGAAAAGTTTTCACAACAATCTTTCGATGCACTAAAAAAATATCTTGTTTCTGCCCCCTTGCTTAGTCCCTCAGACTATAACAAAGTTTTCATGTTGTATCTTGCAACATATGAATCTACTGTAGGCATGGTTTTAGTTTAGGAAGATGATGCATTGTAGGATAATTTCATTTACTACCTTAGTCATAGCTTGGTTACCCAAACTTAACTACTTGCATATCCAGAAATTAGCTTCGGTAGCCATGCACCTTGTTTTTAGGCTTCAACAATACATTTTATTGTGCAAGAATACTATAATCATTGAAGTCAATCCATTCCGATATGTCCTAACTTGAAGGATCTTTGGGGGAAAATACAATAAATGGATTTTCATATTCCAGGAGTTTGAATTGGATTGTGTTTCCACGAAGTTCAAAAAATCATTGGTCTTTTCTAAACCTATGTCAAAGTTTCCCAAGAAGAATGAGGATGTCATTATAATAGACTCATTTCTCGATGAGCATATATTTCTTATCTCTTCCAATGATCCTTGGTATGGGGATATCCTTATATATATCCAAACTTTTAAGTTCACTTCGGATTATTAGTGAGAGGAGTGGAGATGTATTCACCATCAGGAGAGGAATTATCTCATTATCGGTGACAGTTTGTATCACCAAGGGGTTGATTTGATTCTTCATTATTGCTTAAATCACGAAGAAGAGAAGAGTGTTATTAACAATTTCCACAGTGGAGCATGTGGTGGTCATTTTTCTAGGTTGGATATAGACCAAAAAATTATTTGCGCTGGATACTTTTGGTCGATGATCTTCAAATATTGCATCGAGGAAGTCAAGAAGTATCACCCATGTCAAGTATTTACTAGAAAAATGTGGGCGCATCCTACTCCTTTATTCATTGTCATAATCGTTGGGCCCTTCACCAAGTGGGGGGTAGACTTCATGAAATATCACCTAGCTTCGGCTAGGGGGCATTGATATATTTTCATGGTCGTCGACTAATTTACGAAGTGGGCAGAGGCTGTGCCTACATTTGAAAATGATAGTGATACTACAATTATTTTCATCTTCAATAAGATTATTACTAGTTTTAGATTTCCAAAAGAGATTGTCATTGATCAAGGGATTTACTTATAGAACTGAATGATGTCATAGTTAGCGTCACAGTTAGGTTTCAAGTAGGATCATTCATCTCCTTAATAGCCTCAAGAAACTGGTCAAGTAGAGGTTGTCAACAAGTCTCTCAAGGAAGTCCTTCAATGAACTATCAATGTGAGAAAATCAGATTGACATTTGATGTTTTATCTGAAATTATGGGAATACCAAAAAAATTTCAATAGTGATACAATATTTTTACCTTTCCAACCCATACATGGGGTGGAGGTAGTCCTATCGATTGAATGTGAAATACCCTCACTGAAGATTGTTATTGAGATTCTTCCTAACATGACAGAGTTAGAGACACATATTTTTCGAATGGAGCATTTCAATGAGTAGTATTGTGACGCTTCCACATCAAATGAGGCGCACAAGAAACATGTTAAGAGTTAGCATGATAAGTCTATCCACCCAAGGATATTTTCCAAGGGAGATCTTTTCTTGTTCTATGATTAGGACAAAGATGCTTTGAGGGTATAAAATTTAATTCAATGTGGCATGACCCTTACATTGTGAGTCATTTCCTATGAAAAGGATCTTATTATTTATAATATTATGATGGTAATGTGGTGTCAGATCCCATAAATGGGATCTATCTCAAGAAGTACTACACTTGAGCTTTGATGCTTAGGAATTCCCCCCTTTATAATTATTGTATATTGGTAGTATTAAGGACTAGTTTTTAGTTCCCTTTTTCACTTTGATTTTCTTATCATGCTTCTTCATGGTTGGCATATGTCATAGTAGTCTTCAGTCTTCATAGGATTCGGGAATAATGCTATCTGTCACACTCGAAGCCTCACTTCCACCCCTTGGGTGATTTTTCACCCATGGGGAAATTGGTAATGTCAAGAGACACTTGTCTTGGGCCAATGTCCAACAACATGGATGAGTATGGAACTATGATTGAGCTTCTTAGAGTTTCTATTTCGCATGGCATCCAATCTCTTGAGGTTTGCCCGAATTCCTAATTGTGTTGAATTTTTACTTATACAACTATCGATTATGGTTCTTCTTTATTATTATAATCATTTAGCACATTATATGCATAAGATCATTGAAAAGAGAGGCAATCACAAAAACAATAGAGACACATAGATTATCCCGGGAAACCCTCATGGGGGAGAAAACCCAGCAAAAAATTCCTCAATACAGATAGACCAAAGATTGAACATAAGATCCTCCTCTACTCCTTCAATAGGAAGAGTAGCACACCACTTAACCAATAAATACCAAGAGATAGAACAAAACCCTACTTGATGTCACCCCCAGTTGCAACAAATTCTTCTCTAAGACTTGCACATTGAAGAGCTATGTGTGTGTGTGTAAATGAGGCACTGGACTCTCTTATAAATAGTGGTCTGGCTAGACTATAATTAGGTCTTAGCCGACTTATCACTTCACCCTCTTAATTTACAATTAATTGTCAAGGCACAATAGGGACGACTTTTACTAATGCAGAATAGGGCCTACTTAAATATAATATAATAATATTATTCAACTCTCTCTTAGGTAGAATATTCTTCGAAGTTAAAATATTTCAACACTCCCCTTAACAAGAAGTGTATTCTAATGACAAAATTAATAACAACTGACTGGACTCAATACATAATCAAGAGGAGGGGACGTCATCATCAACATCGGGAAGACTATCGATCATATCTATAGGTCATCATAAGTTTTTCTCATCGTCAACATCAGTAAAAACTGAACATCATCATCATATGCATCATAGAGCTGGAGTAACATCACCATCATCAAAGCATGAATCTAGAACATCCACATCATCAACAACATGAAGTTGACATATCAAAATCTATATGTGGCAAAAAAATGAGGCAAGTGCATCAACAACAACATCTGTGGTACTTTGATAGAATGTCCTTACCGAACCTTCGGGATCTACCCAGGAATCATGTGATTCCCTAGGATATAGAATATTAACTGAGCTACTACTACTAACCACAATTGGCATATACATGCACAGGTACTCTGACAGACCATCCTTATTGGACCTTCGAGATCTCCCCAGGGATGATCAGTCCCATATAATATAAAATCCTAACTAAGCTACACGTTGTTGGTTAGGATACCATAGTATCATCAAAATCACTCCCCCTTTCGAGGGAGGTCCTTTCAGACTACACCAATCTTGTCTCAGAAGTATTCAAACTTCACATGAGAAAGAGGCTTAGTCAACACATATGAAACCTACTCATATGTGCCAACATATTGGAGCTTTACAACTCCCTTATGCACCATGTCACAAATGTAGTGATACCAGATCTATATGTGATTCATCTTATCATGGAACATTGGGTTCTCTACCATATTTATGCATTCATATCTAGGTCAAATGGACCTATCAATAACTTTCAAATCCATATGGCTTCACAAATGTTGGAGCATGTTGCAATGTACTTTGCTTCTGTTGTACTGAGAGAAATATTGGATTTCTTCCTTCTTTTCCATGAAGTCATGAATGACCCCAAAATAAAACAATATCATAATTTTTTTTTTATGCCTGAAGCATTTCCAGTCCAATCTGAATCAAAATATCCATTCAATCTGAAGTCACAGTCTCCAGTATAACAAAGGCCATAGTCCAACATACCCTTAAGGTATCTCATCACATGATTTGCATCTATAAGGGGAACACGTCTGGGCTTCACCAGATATTGACTCAAGGTGTTCACAAAAAATAATATATATGGTCTGGTATTCGTTAGATACATCAACGAACTAATCATATGTCTATATAGAGTAACATCAACTATTTCTGACAAAGTATCGACCAATAATTTCATATTCATTTCCATAGGGGTGGACATGGCTCTACAGTCCATCATATCGAATCTCAAAGTAAAGGTTGGGATCAACTTTACTCTTGGTAAATCCCAAGCTCATCAGAAAACTATCAATCCCTCCATACCAAGCTCTTGGAGCTTGCTTCAACTTGAAGACATGAGTCTTCATGTCCTGTACTTCAAAACCAAATTTTCACATCAGATTGTACCAACTTGGTACACTTTCTCAACTACAAATTAATATACACAATCATGTGATAGCTCTATGTGATTTATGAAAAGCACTATATGTCACTTCCTGAGAGTATGTCCTCTAGTCTTTCTGAAATTGTTCCTTTGGGACTGCGACTCTACACCTGCAACTGCTCTGAAGGTGAGAATGAATGTTCCATTCACACTGTGGTTGTTGAACTCTGAGAGTAACTCCTCTATTCTATCATGGAAACAAGTTCATATGAAACTGAGAGTGGATCAATAACTAACACCGAGGATAGCTTATCCTCCTTCTCTTGAGGTGACTCAATCTTCTATTGTAGTCATGTCTCCATGGCCTGACTAATGTACTGCACCAAATGGCACTGGAGATAACTCAATCTCAAATATAGGGATTTCTCCCTCTGAATCTCATTCTGTATAGGAATCATTGTTGTTCTGAGTGTCTTCATGAGCACTGGAACTATGTCTTCGATTACTGGAGTAAGTGTCTCGTCATAGTCTTCTCCCTCTTTATGGGAGAATCATATGAACACAAATAAGGATTTTTACATATCTATACTATTATCTGCAACACACTTTATCTTTTAGATCAATATTGGAGGTCACTACTGACTTCCCTTTTGTTCTTAAGGAAAAATCTGTATCCCAATCCTTCTGATTGAATTGCTCCTCTGTCATTGAAACAAGGGAATCTTCTTAGGATATTTCATGTCTCCTAGAGGTATTTGAAGCTATGATCTAGTCTTATCAACCCATGGCATATGTTTGTTATTCCTAGAAGACGTCTCTTTTTCCCATCTGATCCTCTCTGAGATTAGGCTTACTTTGAGTCTACAAAACCTTCATAGTCTCTGCAGGATATACTTGGTGTTGAATACCAAGTCTTAATATGAAAATCTGAGTTAGAATTCAAATGAATTTTGCTTCCTGTCAAGGTGACTTCATTATCCATTGACCAAGTCTACTATGAGTTCCATTCTAATGTTTGGTCATCTTTGGATCCTTCTACTCCTTACAATCAATCTCCATATGAGATACTCTGTATCTAAACATGAGCTTCTTATTCATCTTCTTTGGTACATGGATGCATACGGTCATGTATGCAACTTGGATAGTCTGCTCTGTGTCTCATACAATATGTTGCCTCATGCAACCATCACTATATCTCCTTCAGGGTTATCACCTGTGACCTTCTCAGAACAAGAACAACAAGGGAGAAACAAAAGACAAGAATAATACTCTTTATAATAATAATAAAAACAATAGTGAGAACGATCATCATAGTAGATCCTTTAGAGCTATCACTTGTGACCTTCCTATAACAAGGGTAAAAATTAATAAATACAATAATAAGGAATGAGAGAAATGCTCTTCTAGTGTTGTGATCAATCATTCCTCCATGGTAACTTGGAAAAAAAACAAGAAGTCTCTCCTAGAGGAGATGTTAGTTATATCTAGTAAATGATTATAGTAATCATTTATCTCAATAGTTCTCACATGCTAACAAGTATTCAATAGTAAAAATTTTCAAATATTGCTATCACAACTATAGTGTTTAGAAGTTATTAAAATTGACATGTGTAAATTTGAATCTTATCAATTTAATCAATCCAACCTAGAACCTGGAGTCTTGTCCTTAAGAATGAGTGTTTTTTAATTTCTTCCGAGCCTCCCTCACTCAATATGACAAGTGTTATGTTCAACTTGTCCTCTATACTAAGAAAATATTCTTACTTGACAGGAATATTAGTTAGAGAATAGACTCTATAATCTCAACCTTAATCAATCTAATACTTTTGACTTTTATTTTTACCAATGGTTAGTATGATAGTCATAAATTCAACAGATCAAAATACAATCTAGATGTTCATAAGATCATAACAAATAGAGGCATATTAAATTGATTAAACCCAAGGTGCATTGTTCCTCTGAATGTGTTGGATCTGAGATCCCTCTGGATCTACGATTGTTTTTTAGAAAAAGATCCTTTTTCATGCAAATACCCTTTTAAAATAATGATACAATTTAAACATATGTAAGTACATACCTCTGATAGTATTGATAGGTAGTGGCACCATCTGAAAGCAACGACAATAAATAAAAATCCTTTAAAACTTCAAAGGTGTTTCAACTTGTAATTTAAATATAAAAATCAGGCACACTAGGACAATAAAAATCAGTCCCAACACTTCACAAAAAATTTCATTGCAATAGGTATTGCAGCTGTAACTGCAACTGCAACTTAGGGTTTTATGAGGAAACGCTAATTTTTCAAACTTCATATTTCAAAATTATGATCCAAGGAATATATGTTCCCTCCTGGGAAGAGCTCCTAGATTTTGTTACTTCCTCCAACATCCTCCTCAAACAAGGAACAAATTACACTTAGGGTTTATGCAGAAGCCCTAATTTTGCAGTAGTTGCAATATTGAAAATGAATCTTGGAGAAGGTGCACTGAGGCTAGCTACTTATTTATAAGATATGAATTGGTCTCTTTCATGCCTGCTATAATACCATGATGAATTTTTACTTATACAACTAGCAGTTACAATTCTTCTTTATTATTATAATAATTTAGCACATTAATTGCATAAGATCACTGAAAGAGAGGCAATCACATAAACAATATATAAACACATATTATCCTAGGAAACCCTCATGGGGGAGAAAACCTAGAAAAAAATTCCTCAATATAGATAGACCAAATACCAAACAAAAGATCCTCCTCTACTCCTTCATTAGGAAGAGTAGCACACCACTTAACCAAGAAATACCAAGAGATATACCAAAACCCTCCTTGACATCACCCCCACTTGCATCATCCTCTCCTCCAAGAATTATGCACTACAGAGTTGTGTGTGTCGGTAAAAGAGGCACTGACCTCTCTTATAAATAGTGGTCTATCCAACCTATAATTAGGTGTGGGCTGACTTGTTACTTTATCCTCTTAATTTACAATTAACTGTCAAGGCACAATATGATCGACTTTTACTAAGGCACAATAGGGCCTAATTAAATATAATATAATGATATTGTTCAACTCTCTCTCAGGTAGAATATTCTTTGAAGTTACAATATTTCAACAAATTGACGGTGTCTCAGTTGGATGGTCATTACCATGTCTGATATTTCACTCTTCTTCGATGATTCCTTCGAGTATGTCTTATGGAACATTCTTTGATTAAATTACGTATGTGCTTGTCTCTAGAAGTTCTAATCTTGTTTTGGATGCTTATTTTAATTATGTATTAGACTGGCATTTGTTCCATTCTTAAATACATAAGAACATACACACATGTATATAAAGATTCACATTTTCACATAAATTTATAAGTAACACTGAGGAGAAAATATATATATATATATATATAATACTTGAATATTCATTAAGTACAAAAATGTGGTTTGATTTTATAAAATAGGGCTTCTAGCTTCAAATTTTTATCTCTATAGGTCGGTACAAAATAACACATCATGCCTATGTTGAGGTCCCCGCCCCTACATTTTTATGGGACAAAATCTCACAGGTATCTCAGTGAATGATCAATAAGATATCCCTAGGATTAGCCTAGTAATCCTAGATAGAAGAGGGTTTAGACTTCTATGGTTCTCTTAGATCTAGATTCAAACACCAACATGAGGGGTGGATATTGCATACCTTTCTATGTAGGTTGTCCTTTTTATATTCTATTTCTTGCAAACCTGAAAACTCCAACTCTAGGCTCCACAACCTACTTCCTACACACAAAATACAAGAAATACCTCTCTACTTGGGATTATAATCCTAGATATAACTTTATTCTAGTCAAATCTATAATGGAATGAATAAAATCTAAACATTAATGAACTAAACACAAATTATATGGAGGAAAACCATTGATCTATTAATTAAAACATAGAGAACACATACAATGTCATGCCTTGATGAATATGCATACTCCCTTGACTCTTTGCTCCTTTCTTCTCCCTTCAGCTTCTTGGTCGGGCAAGCCTCACTGAATTATGTCTACGATGGATAGGAAAATAACATTTGCAAATGGACAACATGACAATACTTTTTATTTCTCCTCCTCTTTCCTAAGACTTTCCTTTGTTATATAGATCTTTGGAGGAGGCTTGGCATAGATTCTAGATATTTTAGATACCACTAGAGACTCAAATGTTGTGAGTTCCTTGTCCTTTGACATGAATATAAAAATCATCCCTTTCCTATCCCCTCGTAACTCCCTGAATCTAGAAGTTTCAGGGATAATCACTTGTTGAACATTTTTTTCATGCAAGGATCATCGCTTGTTTTCCTGTATGTGTCTAGTGATGACCTCCAAAAAGGGATCAAATCTTAGGTAAAATGTGCATTTTGACTTATATCGTCTTACAGGTTTCCTTATGGCATGTAGGGTGTAAACTAAGGCTATAAAATATTCCCCCTAATGTGTGAGGTCAGAAAAGGAATGGATGGCTGAAATACATTACAATAAAATAATGTCCATATGAGGCAGTGTGAGGAGAGAGAAAAGAAGGTTCGGGAGCCAAAGAAGTCCTGCAATAAAACACCAAATATGAGAGTATAAATATACTATCCCCTAGGTAGACATACTGTTAAGAACCAAATATCAATAGCATAGAAAAACCTCAAAATAAGTACTCAACGCCTTCAAAAAGAAAGAAATTCAGATAATAATCCTCTTCGAGGGGGCAACCTCCTTATGCCCACATAAATGTACAATTACAAGATGATTCCAAATGAAAATGTCTCCTTGGTATATATAGGAGACTAGGAGGTATAATTACAACTAATGGACTAAAGCGGACATAAATAAAATAACGTTACTAATGAATATGCCCCAATTAAGGGGTAATGAGCCATTATTTAGGGCTTAACATGTCCCTCCCCCTGAGACAAGTGTTGTCTGCAATGCTTGAGTAACTTTGGATGCTTCTGTATAAAATACTCATCTTCCCAAGTTTCATCTTCATCTGGTAGTTTCCTCCATTTAATGAGATACTCTGAAATGGATCTATTCCTCAGCTAACGAATTCTTGTGTCAGTGATGGCTTTAGGATCCAATATGATTTTTCCTTCCTCGTCAAGTTCTGGAAATATAGCTTGAACTGGGATCTTGTCACCTATAACCTTCTTTAAGCATGAAACATGAAAAACTAGGTGTACTCGTGAAGATGTGAACAACTCCAATTTGTATGCCATAGTACCAATATTTTGCAACACCTTATAAGGGCCATAGTAATTTGGTGATAATTTATTATCCTTCTTGTATTTCTTGAAGGACATCCGTTTGTATGGTTGTAGTCTTAAAAACACCCAATCTCCTACTTCAAAACTTCTTTCACTACGATGTTTATCTTCTTGTTGTTTCATGCGATTCTGTGCCATGGTTAGGTTGTCATTTAATATTTGGAGAACTTGTTGTTGGTGCTCGATATGATTTTCCATTGCTTGAACCTTAGCTTTTTATTTTAGAGAAGAAGTGATGGATGGAGGGTGGTATCCATAGAGTGCCATAAATGGTGTCATTTTTGTTGCATTATGAAAGGAAGTGTTATACCACCATTCTGCCAAGGGTAACCATTTGAACCATTGTGTTTGTTTATCAGAGATAAATAAATGAAGGTATCCTTCTAGACATTTGTTCACTATCTCAGTTTGTCCATCAGATTGAGGATGATAGGATGATCTATGAGCTAATTGAGTACCCAAATAACAAAACAATTATGTCTAAAAATGTCCAGTGAATATGGGATCTCTGTCACTTACAATAATCTTTGCACTTCCATGTAGCTTTTGAACTGTCTCCATGAATGTGGTGGCAACTCTACTAGATTTTAAGGGATGAGAGAGTGCACAAAAGTGTGCGTACTTGGTCAGTCTATCAACAATCACAACTATGACACTCTTTCCTTCAAACTTCGGTAAACCTGTGATGAAATCCATGGAAACCTCCTCCCAACACTAACTTGGGATGGCTAATGGTTGTAAAAGACACGGGGTCTTAACTATTTCCACCGTATTTTGTTGACAAACCAAATAATCTGCCACAAACCTTTGAACATCAGTTTTAAGGCCATCCCAAAAAAATTCCTTCTTGACCCTATGGTAGGTTTTCAAAAATCTTGAGTGCCCTCCTACTGGAGAGGTGTGCAATTCCAATAGTACCTTTTGTTTGAGTTGGGAGATATTACATAAATATAAGCGATCTTTGTACCATAGTGAATCATTTTTCCATGTAAATGTATCTGATGCATTGGAATCCTGCTGTAACCTTTGAATGAGAGTCCACACTTTTTCGTTATTCTTCCATTCATCCCTTGATTTTATTATCCAATCAGTTTGGATGATCGAGATAGCACAGAGAAAGGCCTCAACATCTTCATCCTTTCTTGAGAGTGCATCTTCCACAACATTTTGCTTCCCTTTTTTATAGACGATTTCAAAATCATAACCCAATATCTTGGTTACCCATTTTTGTTGTT
>ML784417.1:44429-61641 GCA_009831015.1 Picea engelmannii
CCATCATTTCCTTCTCATAAATGGGTTTGTGTAAGTCCTTTCCCTTGAGTGGTCGACTTTCAAAAGCCAGGGGCCTTCCTTCTTGCATTAGGACAACACCAATTCCATTTATCGAGGCATCACATTCCACAATAAAGGTTTTTTTGAAGTCTGGAGTGGTCAAGACAGGAGCTTTTCACATCACCTCTTTAAGTTGTTCAAAAACTTTAGTTGCTTCTGGAGTCCATGAAAATTCATCCTTCTTAGTTAGTGTCGTTAAAGGTGCTTCTATTCTTCCATAGAGCCGAACAAACTTGCATTAGTAACCTATCAAACCCAAAAATCCTCTAAGATTCTTCAATGTTTTGGGGATCGGCCAGTCCATCATGGCCTAAATCTTGTTAGGGTCTACCTTGACACCTTCATGAGATACAATATGACCCAAATACTCTACCTCCTTCACTCCAAAGAATAATTTGGATGGTTTGGCATATAGTTGTTTCTCCTTTAGTAGTTGTAGCACCTTGTCAACATGCCGCACATGATCCTCCCAAGACTTGCTATAGATTAGTATATCATGAAAAAATACTAACACAAATTTTTGAAGGAAGGGCTTGAAAATGGAATTCATCAACCCTTCGAATGTGGAAGGTGCATTTGTAACGCCAAAAGGCATGACCAAAAATTCATAATGGCCTTCATGAGTTCGGAATGTTGTTTTTGGGATATCTTCTTTCTTCATTCTAATTTGGTGATACCTTGAACGAAGATCCAACTTTGTGAAATAGATTGCTCCATGTAGTTCATCTAACAATTCATCAATGATGGGAATTAGAAACTTATCTTTAATAGTGATCTTGTTGAGCTCTCTATAATCTGGACACATACGCCATGAGCCATCTTTCTTGAATACCATTACCACCAGTGCAGAGTAAGAACTTTGGCTAAGTATGATAATTCCAACCTCTAACATTTCTTCAACCATGCGCTCAATTTCACTCTTCTGGGCATAAGGGTATCTGTATGGCTTGATGTTAGGAGGAACACTCTGAGGAATTAGGTGAATATCATGAAAATGATTTCGAGTGGGTGGAATACCTTTGGGAATATCTTCAAATACTTTGGAATGCTTATAAATGATCCCTTGGAGATCTATAGGAATAGATGGATTGGATGTTTGAACATCTAGTGAGCATAGTTGTGCAATAACACCTTGATGCCCCTTTTTCAATAATTTTGTCATTCCATTAGAGCTTATCACCTTACTGGGTTTCCCTGTGATACCTCTTAACTCAATTTATTTTCCTTCCAATGAAAATTTCATGAAAAGTTCTTGAAAATTAAAATCCATAGTTCCTAATGATTGTAACCATTGGATTCCTAGTACAACATCAACACCACCCATGGGCATAGAAATCATTGGACTATTCATTACATATTCCCCCATAGTAAGATTGATCTTATTAGATTTTCCTGAGCAATTGATAGTTCCTCCATCTACAATCATTACTTGAAACTCTGGCACTGGATATACAAAGCAATTGAGGCTAATTTATAGTGAATGAAATTATGAGTACTGCTAGAACCAATTAGGACTATTACCTTTTTCTTTTTGATATATCCTTTGATCTTGAGGGTTTGAGGAGTGATAATTCTAGCCAATGCATTACACGGTATCGTGGGAGTCAACTCTTCAACAAAATTGCTTCTATGTTTTCATCTTGAGATGGTTCTTGTTGTTGTTCTTGTTCTTATTCCTCTTCAGAATATATGTAGAATAATTTATTCTCACCACACTTATGTCCCTTACTATACTTGTTGTCATAATTAAAGAATAAATATTTTTCATTTCTTTCCTCCAATTGTTGAGGTGTCAACCTTGTAGGTTAAGGTGTTTTAGAAGAATGAGCATTATTCTCTCTATAGCTGTTAGGATTGGTCCTTCTAGTAGCCATAGCCATATTTTTACTTTCAACATTTCTTGCCACCCTAAATGCATTCTCCAATGATTTGGGTTCCCAAAGGCGAACCTCATGTTGAATGTTATCCTTTAAAGTTCCTATGAATATGCTAATGAAGTGATCATCTGGAATATATGTTACCTTTATATTCAATCTTTGGAAGTTCTCAATGTGCTCTGTAACTAAACCATTTTGCTTGAGATTTATCAATTGGCTAAAGAAGGTATTGATCCTTGTATCCTCATAGTGTGTTATCATTTCTTCCATGAAAATTGTCCAAGTGACGAGTGATTTGCGAGAACAAAGCCATCAATACCATCCAAATTGATTGGGTTCTAAATATAGAGAAGTAATATGTACCTTTTGTGTATGTGGCACATTATGTAGATCAAATAATTGCTCCATCTGAAGTATCCATGTGATTGGGTCCTTGCCATCAAGCTTCCTCATATCGATCTTAGGAACGTGGTTGGTCTTCAACCCTGTTATCCCCGATACCTAGGGATAACTAGGAGATCATGTCTCGAGGCCCACAGGTCCTAGACATGGAGTACCGAGAGTAGGATTGACCTGAGCATGGCCCTGGAGGGCCCATATCTCTTCTTCTTTGCCAGATGTGTCCTGTCAGCAGTAGCAGCCTCCATCACCACTGGCTTGGACTTGCATCAGAGAGGACTCTTGCATCATGAGGTAATTGGTCCGAGGTATCATGGTATGTGTCATATTTGATCATTATAACCCTCTTATATATGCATTAGGTTCCTTTCATTTCTGATGACTGCCTGGATATTACACTAATCCACTTGACCATTGTTGGGGTGAGTGATGGGGTGACTTAGAAAGTTGATATTCATGGGTTTTAGTTAGCCACCGAGGGGGATTTGCAGAGCCATCATCCGCTCCCACCATTTTTATCATTTTACATCTTACATCCCGCACATATATCCCATTCCCCTAGTCCGACCATTAGGATGACCTCTGAGGGTTACACTTTGTCTTGTGGGAAGAAGGGGCTAAAGGCCCAGGGGGTAAAAGCAGTTGGTAAAAGATAAAAGCCATAGGAAATAAAACCTAGAGATGCTTCGCCCAGGGGATCCCCGAGAATGCAATAAAAGGCCTCTCGATAAGAAACTAAAGGGACCCTAAGAAAAATAATAAAACAAGAACTAACCAAGAGGATGGGAGGTCTCATCATGAGCCATCCCATTATGTTTATAGGTATCCAACAGTATGACATTGCCACTATCTGGTCACCACGCCAGGGAAGTGACCTTTGGTTGTATGGCCAAGGGAAAGGGGGTCTCATCACGAGTCAACCTTATCATTTATGTGAAGATACCAGTGGGTAACACTGTCAGCTCTTGTCACCATGCCAAGGCAGTGTCCTCTGGTTAGACCTTGAAGTAAAAAAGAAAAAAAAGAAATAAATAAAAAAAATTAAAGGCAATAAAGGGCTTGGAAAAAATGCATCCATGACGGGTACAACTCGCCTCCTACAAAGGCACCCATAGACAACACCTGCCCTTGGTCTTACTGTGACTGGACATCCCTAAAACGATATCACCTCATAAACCATGGCTTGAATGATCTTCTGAGGAAAATTTCCATCTCTTGTGGGTGTTAGCCCAATAGGTTGTTCTATCGGTTTCCTTAGCTTTGTATAGTAGATCTGTGTAATATCTTTGAGCTCTTAGATGATATGTTAGGGATTTCATGCATTTATTTGATAAATTTAATGATGAATATGATTTTCATTGCTATGATCTCGAGGACTGATGAGCCCATGGAGGGCATAGTCTTTGATGTGCAGAACCATACATGACGGACAGGTACCAGAGGATCGGTACACATGGGGAGATGATTAGCTCGGACCTCCATGGGGTTGAAGAGCCCATTATATGGTTGCTGGGATGACAGAGGCAGGACAATGTTATGATGAGCCCTTGCATGAAGAAGATAGGAGGATTCCCTCACCAGGACACTTTGGCAGAGATCGACCTAAGGGGGATCGCCCCCTGCAGATGAGATGATGAATTTGGTGGACAGGATGCCACCCAGGGCAGGCTGGACATTTTCTGGAGGATGTGGCAATGTGCTTGGATCATTTGGCACGTGTGGAAGTCTGTAGGATCCCTAGAAGGGCCAACGTTTTTCCTTCTAGATGTTGATGATGCCCAAAAAGGGCCAATGTCTCCCTCAGAGGGGCTTGACGTCTCCCTTTTAGCTCTTACTTTGACATTTTAGCATTTAATGTGACAAATAATGGAATATTGTTAAGTCAGCCTTGTCGGTTGTTTTAATGACCTATTTTTGTAATTAAAGGTCATTTGGATGATATAAATTGAGGACGTTGAGCCTCATTTTGATATAACACAACTCACTCTCTTGTGAGAGATCTCTTTTTAGTCTTTTGTCTTGGATTATTGGCTCTTGGAGTTGAGGTGCTACACTTGGGAGGATTATCTTTGGAATTTGTATGGCGTTTTTATCATTGGAAGGTGTTACAACTAGGTTTTGATAAGCTCATCATGAATTTGTAAGTGTATTTTTCATGAAAAACTTCTTGATTGAATGGTTGTAGGTTGAATATCTTACATGTATGGTTGCATTGTTATTATTATGCTTAATCATTGAAACCCTAGGGATAAAGCACACAAGTAGGTCCTTGCTTTATGTCCCCATGATAAAAACTTGATTAGCCATTTGATTAAGAAGGATATAGCCTAGCCATTGCTACACTAATTCTTATTTTTCTGAGTTAGTTTCTTGATATAAGTTGAAGAAGGAAGACGTCCTAGGCCTAATTAAAAGTTTACACCTAGGGTTTTGACCTTTAGGGTTTGAAGAGCCTTGGCTCTACAACACTTTTCAGCCCTAGATTTATGTTTTGAAGCTAGCCGTTTTGCCAAAGAGTTTTAAGGAAAGAGGGAGGAGCATGAGGCCTAGCTTAAGCTACACCGGAATGAGCCTCCTCCCCTTAGGGTTTTGACTTCATGGCCCTGCCATTGTAGCACCATCAAGCCTAACTCTCCCATCCTTAGATTTAAATCCTTTCAAGCCTTTAGCCTTATTCCTTGACTCCATTTACCCTAAGGCACTAGTCTAAAACTTAAACATTGAGATCTTTGTGTCAAAGAACAACCTTTCAAACTTTCTTAGATTGAAAACCTAACTAACCCTAACATCATACTAACCCTAACTAGCTAGTGACGTCATGCCTATTTTGATCTCTTGTTTGCTATAAAATGTTGTGGCTTTGTCGTCTAGCAATCGACATTGATGTGTAGATTATTTTCATTGGTTTAATTTGCAAAACGTCCACTTCCTTGCCTACAAAAACTAACCTCGATTAGGACTGACGTCACCCTTAGTAGGCTTGATGCAGCAACCTTTTGCATGTGAGAAAATGAATGATATTTAAAGCATTGTGGTGAATTTAAAGATTAATTTTATACATTGAATGCTCTATCATTTGTATTTATTGAGGAAGTAATATTATAGGTCTTATCTTTAATTGCAATCATTGACTTCGTCAATAATTACATTTATTTAAGCTCATGTGTATATATTAAAGATAGTCATTAACAATTTGAAGCAGTAACCATTTTTTGCACGTTTTAGTTTTATTTGCCTTGTCTCGTAAACAAGTGCCTTTTCAGTGGAATTCCTTCTCTTTGACTATCCATTTGGCAGTAATCTGTGAAGGGAAAGCTTACCTTAACCTTTGAGCCTTAACCCCCTGATCATTTTCCTTCAATACCCTAGATTACTAGGGACGTCTCCCTTGGGATTAGCCACCCTGAATAGAAAGAGCTCCCCATCGAGGTGACAGTGGGTGGGGAAGCTCCTGTTACGCCAGTTTGACCCTTGCCTTCAAGCTATTAAGCTTACCCTACAAACTGAGCGATAACAAACCCAAAGTTGGAGTTTCTCCAGTCTTGATTCACCTTCCTTGTGTCCTCATCATGAATTTCATGGGATACATTTTCACTTTCAGGTGTCCTCTCTATTAGGATTTTTTTCAATCCTTCCACG
The DNA here is from genome assembly GCA_009831015.1 of Picea engelmannii. NCBI lineage: Eukaryota > Viridiplantae > Streptophyta > Pinopsida > Pinales > Pinaceae > Picea > Picea engelmannii. The sequence continues at coordinate 50,405 of ML784417.1, forward strand.
ATCTCCCCTTTTAAACCCTCCATCATCTCTTGTAGTTCATCTTTTGTTAGTGTCTTCTTTTTTGAATCATTTATGTCCCTACGCATTTCTTCACCTTGATCAAGAGTCCATGTAGGATTGTCTGTAGGCTTATTTGGTGTAGAATTTCCCTTTTTGGGTGGCATGTTGGCCAAGTATCACTTTTGAACCTTGATTTTGAGGTGGTTCTGCTAGACAATATTTCTTCTGTTGTATCTCCAAAGTTTCGGCCCTTCTGGGTATGAAACTTTCTTTTTTATAGCTCTATGATATTTATTCTCTACAATTCCATAGGTCTGATCAAAATTGGATGTGCCAAGTGGAATTTAAGGTAACTTCCCCACAACTTATTGATTTTTGTCCTTTCCAGGAGATCTCACTTGTATAGCATGCCCCGTACAAAATAATTGATATAAAATTCTGAATCTTGTACCAAAAATACTACAGACTTTTCAGCATCCAATGAAACTAATCTCACTCAATTTGGATACTCTAGGAATAAGTTATGATTGTTTTACCTGGAACACCTTCTTGAGACTAGTCAATAGGACTAGTCAGATACCCTATCTTCCACAGGGTGTATCTACAAATTTAAGATGAACCAGAAGATAAATTTTTTACCAAAAATACCTTACTAAGTTCTATGAATATCCTTCGGATTTCAAGGTCTGAAACATTACATAAAAATGTTTATAGCGAAATTTATGAAATGACTCATTTTAGGATGATTCCAGAACCCTAGCTTGCATAGGTTATATCTCCGAAAGTATAAGGCCTCAGGAGATGAAATTTTAACCCAACATACATTGATCCATATACTAAATATCCTCCAAGACGTTCCTTCTAAAACGTTGCAGAAAAAACATTATAGTGAAAATTCCAAGGTGTCTCAGATGTAGCAACAAAATCCCAAGACCTTGAGCTCTGATACCATATGTTAAGAACCAAATATCAATATAGCATAGAAAAACCTCAGAATAAGTACTCAACGCCCTTGAAAAATAAATAAACTCAAATAATAAGCCTCTTCGAGGGGGCAACCTCGTTATGCCCACATAAATGTACAATTACAAGATGATTCCAAATGAAAATGTCTCCTTGGTATATATAGGAGACTAGGAGGTATAATTACAACTAATGGACTAAAGATGAAATAAATAAAACAACATTACTAATGTAATATGTCCCAATTAAGGGGTAATGAGCCATTATTTAGGTCTTAACACATACTTAGACTCTAAATGAGAATGGTTGCCAAACAATACACTATGGATCCATGATGTGAAATTTTATACCATGGCCACAAAAGAATACATATTGGATCTATGTCATCAATAGGACTGTATCCAGGAGACAATATAATGTATATCTACATCATCAACATAATCATAGCCACCAACAAATACAATGTGGATCTATGACACAACATATAGATATTAGGAATACAATGAGCACTGAACGAAGTGCCTCTAAAATCTTCAAAGTACACATTTACAAGTGATATACTCCATTACAACTTGGGAGGGGATATTGTAAAGGAACGATATGGCCCCAACCCAAGGTCTTCATCCCAAACCATGATTGTACAAATCTACAACATGCAAATAGATAAGTTGATGTCGAGTATGGTAGAAACCACTTGATTACCAGTCATTGATGTATATTGTTAACATACGCAAGGGGACCCACCAATGATGAAGATGGACCCCAAATTATATAGTACAATCTAGCAAGTGTGAATAGAAGAGATGACGTCGAACACTCATAGAAGCAATCGATAAGGATTCAATGATGTAAACCCATTGTTGATCACGAGGAGGCCTGCCACTAAGGACGACAAGATCCAAGGTACTAGATAGTTTCTAGATCCCTCTCCTATATAATGTGTTGAGGTTGATAGAAATAAATTTGTCGAAAAAGGGCCTTGATTTATCCCCCATCGATAACATGAAACATACACCAAGAGATAATGTGAATAGAGAGTATCACTAAGTACAATTGACACAACGATGGCCAACTATGAAAGTTAAGAAAACAACATATGGTTGACTCATGCTTGAACTCCCCTTGAACAATAGCATGACACAATGGTGACTTGGCAGAAAAAAATAAGATCTAGACGAATATAGTGCAAAAATGTAGGCGGCATCGAATCACTCTCCATAATGACTAGAAGAGTAACCAATCGAAGGATTATCTCTGAATCATATTACTGGGATGGATCCTAGGAAAGATAAATCCCACCTATATGATGAGGAATCAAAAAAGTGCCATGTTCAAGAGTGAATCAACTGATGATGTCATTTTTAGAATAGACCAATGGTGAAAAAAACCCCTCTTATTTATTTATTTTTGTATTTTTTGTCTCCTTCATGGTTTAATGAGCAAAAAATAATGATGTAAGTATGCTTAGTCTCCCTCATGGTTTAACTAACATGAAATAATGATGCAATTATGCTTGGTATAGTGTATTTTTCATGTCCTTTAATGATTCTGAAAAAGAGATAACAATTTACTCGAAAGTGTCTTTTTCGTGTTCTTTTACAAGTATGAGAAAGAGATAAAAGTGTACTTAGAGGGAGAGAATGATTGGATTGAAAACATGCTCCTATGTTCCAAATGCATGGAACCGACCTAAGAAATATGAATGAAAATACGATAAGAAAGTGAAATCCACTCTTAGTAGTTGTTCTCTCCCTGGGTAGGTGGATGCAAAACAGAGGCCAAAAAATGAAAAAGGAGGATGGTCAAGGCTACTTCATAGTAGTAAGTGGGATCTGGGAAGACAACAATGAAACAATAGGAATTATGAGACATGAAAAAAATGCATAAGTGACCATTGAGAAATAATAAAAATGTTCAGGAACCCCCAAAGTATATGGCTGGAATATAGACGAAGAGAGGAAAATGAGGCTCAATATTCAAGTAATGATGGGGCTAAAGGAGGGCTCCTGGACCTACAGAAAAAATGTAGCATGGGAACCAAATGGAAATATGGGTGCTAACTAGGGAACTCGTGAAGGGTAGGCACTATAGAACTAGTTATGATGTGCAAATGGAGTGGCTATTATCATAACCAGTCAGGTTCAAACCTAAGGAATAATATTGGAAATATGGACAGTTAATAATGAAAAATGGGAAATGTAAGGAAAAACCTATCTTTATATGCCAGTTTAGGAATATATACCTCAAGTGTAGTGGATGTCGCCATATTCATAAAAAATAATTCTCCTCCTATCAAGGTGCATAGAATAAACTCCAAGGTTAATTAAAGTGAAAATGGCATTAAAATAATAATGAGCTAAAATAAAAACAAAAACTCACTTTCTTGGTCTCATGGTGAAAAAAGAATTGTGTATTGCCCAAAAGAGTTATAAAAGGAAACTCACTTTGGTAAGAAATCATTCTTCACTTGGAAAGAGAGGAGTGTGGAGAGCTTGAGGAGAAATCCCTCTTCCAAGAGTAGTTGTGGAGCTCATTGTGTAAATTGTTTTCAAGGATTCAACCATCTACTAGATCTAGGGAATCATCATGTGAAAACCCTACATGGTCATGTGACCAGTATGGGTCATCGCATGATGTCCAAGGAAACTTCCTTGGATTGAAACAAAAGTGTGCATTTTTTCTAGGGTTTTGTTTAGCAGGTTGAGTTTCTGGGTTTTAGGTGTAAATGGGTTTCTTGATTTTTTGTTTCTTGGATGCAAGTAAGTGGCTAACATGATTGAATGGAAGGAAATGTCCCATGAGGCTGACATTTATGTTGCACAAGGGGATGATATGACATTGTCATCTCTCCAGGAGTATGTAATACTTAAGTTTTTCCATTGTACATTGTTGGGGTCTCATGAATATTTACTAGACCAACTAGTCTGGTACTAGGAGCCTGACCAAGATTGTTTCATCATTGAAGGAAAATTTCTGTAGGTGGACATGGATAATGTGTATTTTTTCACAAGTTTGTACCAAAGAGGAATACCATGGTGAGTCAATTATTCACTAGGGCCATATGACTGCTCAATCATGGATTTTATTGGTTTTTGTCGGTATGGGTCACATAAGATGAGTGGTAAGATCCCAATTTGGGACACTACTGATCTACCACTCAAAAACATCGTATTTTGTATCACTCGAGCCTCAGGATCCATAGGTCCTGATCTAGCGTCTAATACCAACATGAAAGTGGATTTGATGTGCTTATATCCCACCATGTTTAACTAGTGTGAGGGAGTCCTTTCCAATATTAAATGCCAACTAACTGGCTTCAAGTAAGGAAAACAAAAGTAACTCAGATACGACTCCCTCCCAATGTCTATTTTTCTGGAACAAGTGCCTTAGTTGAGGCCTTGGATGGTGATGGGAGATCTAAAGCCTTCGAACCCACGAATGGTGTTTTGGGCCAACCACATGGCGAGGCTACCATTGGGACTAGATCAAGATCACTATGGGATTGGGTTCGCGAACTGGTGGCATCACTAGATCATTAACATTTAGTATTTCCCTTATGTGGGGGCTAACGTCCACCAGGATCCATAGTTTCCACTTCCCTCAAGCAAGGTATGGGGTCTCATGGGTAATTTTTTTTTAAATTTTGCATATTTCCATTTTTTTGTAATTTGGCATATATAATTTTTTTTTTGGTGGGCGCATACTGACATAGCTTCAAGTTTTGCAGATGTAGGACCAAAGTTTCCAAAAGGATAGGGTTGATATCATTTTCATATCAATGACGAGGAGTCTTCAGGAGGGGAAGGAGGTGGTAGCAATGAATAACTATGTCGTGTCCATCATAAACTAAAGGAGATGACCATGGGAGTCCCCCTCACACTAGAGCAGGATATTCCCCTACACCTCTGGAGCCACTCTGAAAGTGTTTCCCACCCCTTTCGTCAAATTTTATGGAAAGTGGCTTGGGTAATTTTTTCTACCATCAACATGAGGATTGAGTAGCCAATGAATCCCCTTTTGTACTAGACAAATGTATTAGCCAGTCAACACGTTTATGCATAAGGAGGCCAACTAAGCCCCAATTTTGTATATGCATTGCTTTTTTGGAAAGATGTAATCACACTTTGGAATTATATATATACATGTTTTGTTTCAGGTGAATGATGACCCATGTTTTATGTACATGCATTCTTAAATAATTAATTTGAATGAGACAAATTCCAATCTAACACGTAGTTAGATAATTAATCAACCAATGCATTAGACCTTATTTAGATGTGTAAATATTCAATATTATCAAAATAACATTCAAGAAGAAACACCTTCATATACTTGCGCAAAAGAATGGGATGTCTGCCGCTATATGTGCGATTCAACTATGAGACCAAAAGCTGAGAGTCCAATATAAAAACTAAGTGATGAATGCCAAGGGAAAGTGCTTTAGACAATAGTTCAATGATGGAGCTATACTCTACAATATTATTGTTTGCAGGACCAAGGTAGACACCTCTTGAACTCACAAGATCATTAGTGGGAGAAAATATCACCCAAGCAGAAGAAGAAATGTTTTGGGTACTACAAATGTCACCATCATCATATCCCACATAGACCGAGGAGGAAAATAACATATGCAAATAAATCATCAATTATGATAAGAAGCTAACTGAGACAATTAACACATACTCAAGAAGAAAAACAAACCACTCCAAAACCAAACAAAAACACACCTATGTACAAAGCATCATGTGGTCAAATGGCCTAAGAATAATAATTTTTAAGGTAGAGCCCATTATGGGGTTCCAAAAGAGGATTCCCATCATAATCCATGATATCATAGGCCCCTCTCTTCAAGACATGTTTAAAAATATAAGGACAATGCCAAAGGGGTTCAAACTTACATGCTCATAGTGTGTCATGGTTCTGGTCATAAACCAAAACCAAGTCACCCTCCGAAAAGACACGAAGATGGAATATTTGTCATACTGAGGTTTAATGTGCTTGTTGTGTGTTTCATTGGACAAATTAGATTCATGACGGTGTTGTTCAATCCAGGCCAAGTACAAGATACACTCCTCCTTGGTGGACATATTTGGAAACAGTTCTACAACTAGTTTCAATGACAAGATTTCGCATTCAATTGGTAATACTGCCTCGAGGCCATAAAAAAGTTGGAAAGGGGTAAATCCAGTGATAGTTTTGGAAAAGGTACAGTAATCCCGTAATGCTGAAAAGTGCATAAGATTATATTTTTTATTGTGTTTCCCTAACATCCTCTGGATCATTGTCTTAAGGACAGGATTGATGGCTTCTACTTGGACATTAACTTGAGGGTAATAGGGCGTCGAGTTCTCATGATGAAAACCCAACCTTTAAACTAATTCAGACATCATCATATTACGAAAATGGGACCCATGGTCTATCACTATGGTATTTGGAACACCGAACCTAGAAAATATATGATTGGACATGAAAAGAATGTTGGTGGTGTCGTCGTTAGAAAAGGTAGGAAAAACTCATCCATTTAGTGAAGTAGTCAACAACCACAATGATGTAGTCATGGCCATTGGTCGAGGTAGTATTACATGTCATGAAATCAACCCCCCACTTGGAAAAGGGGTCGATGGTCACCACAGGATGAAGGGGGGTAGGGTGAGCATGCATCTTACAAGTGAATATTTGACAATAATAAAATTTTTGGATAACATTAATACAGTCTTTAAATATTTTGGGCCAGAAATAGCCAATGCATAGTATGTTTTGGGAAGTGGCCAACATGAAGAGATGACCGCCACCTGCCCCCACATGGAACTCATTCAAAAATATTTTGGCTTCATCATGGATAAGGAAATGATATAGGGTGTCATCTACAATAAGGTATTGTCTATCCTAATGCTGTATGCATTGACGTTCATCATAGAAAAGTTGAGGACATAAACACTAAGTCTAGAGGTAAACCAAGAGATCTCCATACTAAGAATTATATGATTCAATAAAGAACAAGAAATCATTAGGAAAATATTCATTAACCACTGGTTCCTCATCAACTCAGGAAAGTTCAACCATTAACTCTGTGAAAGCCAAGGATTTCTTAGACTTGGATGAAAAAAATTCCAAGTCAAACTCTTGGAGTATTACAATCCACTTCGAGTACTTGCCCCAAATGATCTAATGACTAAAGATGTGCTAAATTGGTCTGGAATCATAAACTGCAATGGTTCTTCACAAGAGGATGTAATGGCATAGTCATTGGACATCATAAATGGTTGGCAAGGCCAACTTCTCAACATGAGAGTATCAAATATTGTGACCAACAATACAATCATATATCTGAAAATCATATATCATAAGGGATTGTTGTCCAAAAATGCCAAAAACCATTAAGCGTTGTCATCATCAACTGAAATCATATAAAACATAATTTAAAAACCATATTTTCCACTTTGTGAGGAAATTTTCCTCTTTTCACCATTGTTTCCCTTGGTCTTCTCTGAAGTAGCCCATGGATGATTGGACCCTTGGAGATGTATCTCGCTAATCACATGGGAGAAGTCGTCCTTTAAATGTAGGCAGGATAACAAAGATTTCGAGGAGTCAGTGGAGGGAAAGGAAGGGGAGGTAGTTGCTTTCCCCTTGTCTTGAACAGGTTGGGAAATATCAATTTTCAATCTCTTACTGGTGTGTGAAGAATGATCTAGCGAAACAACACAGGAAATTTTGACATTGGGATTAACAGGTGGTGCTAAAATAAAGGACATAGTGGGCCAACCGTGATGGTGAGAGACAAGCTAGTTGACGATCTCTTAACAACCATTATTTGCGGGGACTTTCGGTTGCAAAGACACATTTGGAGGAACAGGAATGTCGGGGATATTCTGAGGAGGCTAGAAAGGGTGTCTTTCTAGTCGAGGGCGCATTATCGCATGACCAACCCAATTAAAGAACCCAACTTGGAATAGATGGTTCAGTTCTTGCGAGTCAACGTCAAAATGGATAGAAAATATAGGCCTCCTATGGCCTTGATTCCAATTTACACTACCTCTGTTATGTAACAACCCTCCTAGCTAAGGACACTACTCAGTCAACCGGTGAAATTTTTTTTTCAAAGTGTGTGCGCGTGTGTAGATGAAACAACCTCCTCGACTCTAGGTCAACACTCGAACCAACAGGACGCAAGTAAGACGAACAAAATCAAGATGTCCCGACTGGTCATAGCGACAACAAGAAGCAAACGCCCCCGAACAGGAGGTGGGAAACTAATGGCTGTAGGTATAGACAGACACCAGGGGTTGGGCACAGTACTGTCACAGAAATGAAAGAATCCGTCAGGAGAGTCGCAGTAGTGGAACTGTGCCTTTAAACAGCCCGAGACTACTGATACGGCTCAGAATGTGTCGCAAGAGTGGAATTGTGCCTTTAAACAGCCCGAGACTCTTGATACGGCACCGGATTCCTTCCACCGGATTACACACAGACATACATACCAAGCTGCAAGAGGAGTCTATATCCCGCCCGACACGACGTACTACTCAATACAAACCACCAAGTACTTACATGACCAGGGATGACAGTAAGCACGACGCAACGCAAGTTCTACAAAGCCCTAAATAAGCAACGACATCCGTAATCATAAAGGTGAACCTAACATTCATTTAGCAAAGTAACAATCCATTAGTAATATTACTATTGCGATTACACCGTTAATTATCGTTGCAATTCTACCAACCTTGACATTTACTTAATAGCATTACTATTGCAATTTAACTATTACACATCATTGACATTCTATCAACATGAAGATTCAACTTATAATATTATTATGGCATTTAAACCCTAATAACATTAACACATCCACCTTTATCATTATGATGCATCAACCCTAATAGTCATTAAATAAATCCACCATTACTATTATATTGCGTTAACCCTAATAACATTGCATAATTTCCCCCATTATCATTAGATTGTGATTCCGCCCGCATTAACAATTCAATAGATAATATTAATAAGTTAATTAGGCAATCACCTAAAACAATGCCATTAACTAGAATTAACATTCAACAACTAATATTAATATTTCGCTTACACAAAAGTAACCACCACCCTTAACTTGACAAATTAAAACAATAGTGTTAGTGCAAATTAACATTGTCACCATTGCTAATAAGCAACCCTTACGATTTCAGTTTAGGCTTCACTAGTTAATCATTTAACCATTATTACTCAAGGCCACAATAAGTACAATCATTGCGAAATAGCAATTATTAAAATTCAAGTCAACAACATAAATAATATTGCAATTAAAGCGTTTATCATTATTGAAAATTTAAACAAGCACAGTCAATTGCATTCTATTTAAACTATGTCAACACGTAGGCATATAACAATCATTAAAATAATGCCTAATGATAACTTTATTACTAACTGGTATAATCATTGAATTTTAACAAATTTTAATTTAAATACATGGAGAAGGATCCAGCTAAAATTCAGATTGCGCTTAAGGCAATGTCATTATTAGTATTGAACAAGCATTTTTATTGCATACAATTTGAACATCCTGCATTTAACCATACAAAAGAAATTAATGAATAGCTGAAACCCACGTCGCCAAAGACCAACATGGCAGGTTACCAATATACATGAAAACACGCAGAAATATTCGACTCGCCATCATTGTTTACCTAGCTAAATCAAGCGGACCCTTTTATTGCAAATTAAGCGGGTAATACCCTCGCAGATTGGGCAAAGGAATCCGAGCATACAATAAAACCTAGATTAGATAAACAACCTAATTATTTAAGTATTTTCTTATCCACCGGGACTCAGTAGTGAGGCGTAATAAAGCTGGCAGTCGCAGTAGTATAAACAATTTCATAAGGGTGCAATAAGGTGGAAGGTAGCCGTAATAAATTTAAAGTTCTCCTTTTTCGCCATAAAATACAACAGGTTATAAATTTGTATATATATTTATTTCATGTTAGAACAGGGTGTAAGAATCTAGAAAGTGCTACTTTTCCACGCATCCCCATTTCTGAGCTCACGATCTGTTGTTTCCTTCGCAGCAGGCCGGCAGGTGTATAGGGATGAGAGGGGTGGCCTTCGGGATGGTGGTCGTGGCAGGTAACCCAAAGGGTAAGAGCGTGTGCCTCAACACTGTTCAGGGTATAATTGGATACCTAATCGGTCCAGGTGGAAGATTCGGTGTAGTAAATTAATTTACCAGGCGGCAGGTTAATCGACCGGCGCCAAGACCCCCAAGAATTTAACGAAACAACCCAAGCTTAAATGGACAGCAGGATTAACAACTTTTTAAGAAGGCTAACAACGCCAGGCGAATTATCGATTATACCAGTGATGTGAATAACAGTCTGGCCGCAAAATCTAAAGACCCAGGGAGGAATGAGACTGTTTGGCAATAAATTCGGCAGTAAAAACTTAACGAACTAGGACGCAGGGATAAAGTACAGAGACGAGGGAATGACTGGCGGACGCAACTGACAGTAAAAATTTCCTGTAGAGTTGTGAAGGTGCTAACAGCTGGAAATCGAACCAAGAGACCTCTCATTACCCATTCCGATAACTTATTCGCTGCTTACACCATAATTAAATCCACAGACTACGCTCTGCCATAACTGTTCATTTATTAACTCGCCTGGAGGGGTGTAGTTGAACCAGGATTTTAGGCGCAACTATAAGTCGTGGGGAAGGTTTATGGAGTAATATAGCTGTCACACAAATTATTGTGCATGCCAGGCGAAAGGTATTAACACAGAAATTAAAATCAACAAATCGCTATTCTTCAATAATTACATCTTTACCTTTTAGTTCCTATATAATCAATCAACCATTCGCTGGGTAATCAGTAAATACCAGACCAAATAACAATAAAAGAAATACCTAGTAGTGGTCGGAAATACAAAATTGCCCTACGATTAGGGGTCTCATAAACCATGGCAACCAAAATACAATTCCTAAGAAGCTAACCACATTCAAAAATGGCCCGCGTCACTAAATAGAGCGCGTCCGGAACCGCCCTTGTTGTGGTTGCCGCTGCAACGCAGTTCATAGAACAATTGATACCCAACTGTAAACAAAAACGATTTGGCTAACGGACAGGGCTCAAGACCTCCGCCCCCCCAATCCCATCTGCATCCTACAATGCGTCAACTAGAACGAAAAGGCACCAGGATTGAAGCCAGCGCCCTTAACTAGGGTTCTTATGAGTTCAGTCAACATCAATGACAGGAAAGGAAGCACTCGCAACAAGGCAAGGA
>ML784417.1:64435-81722 GCA_009831015.1 Picea engelmannii
TGAATAGTAACACATCATATCATCTGTCAATCACATCATAATCAAATATATATAAGGTCCAACATCAAAAAGGGTCCAGATCACTTGCGAGCAAGTGTCCTCAAAGAATAAGTGTCCTCAGTGCGCCAGAGCGGGATGTTACATGTTATTCCAACCATTGCTTCCTCTACTAAAAAATCTCATCCTGTAGCAACAATTTTTCAGTAATGAAGCTCTTAGTAAACCATACATGACACTTTTCTTACATGAATGAAAATTTGGCTCTAAAATTGACACAAGATACATGCAAATCCATCCATAATACATCATTCATTAATTGTCAAGTGAACAAGAAATGATAGGGTTCATGGGAAATATGGAGGGAGTGTAATTAGCAAAAAGTGGTATAATGATAGGGGATCAATAAATGAATATTTTTCAACAATTAACCAAACAATTTTAACTGCGTATAAAAAGATCAAGAATATCAGTCATCAAGCCTTGCTATGTTATCCTTCTTTCGCTTCCACACAGACTTTTCCTTTTAAATTTATATCACAAAACATGGATGCAATATGTGAAATCGGGATCATGGAGGGAGTGTAATTAGGGGGAAAATGGTAGAATGATGGGGAATCAATATGGATATTTTTCAAGTGAAACAAATCAAAACATGCTACCTTTAATGCAATCAAAATTTATCTCTATACAAAGTTTTGAATTTTAACCAGTAATCTGTTCTCAAAACAATAATCCAAACTAATGACTTCTTTGAAAAATTGCTTTTTGGCCTCCGAATTATTTTACACAAAAAATATTTGATGTGCCCATAAATTTTTATGAAGAACAACATCATATTCTCTACAAGAATACAAAAATAGTCCTTGAGCCATGATTTATAGCATCAACTGGAGTAATAATCCTTTAAATCCAACAGGGTCAATCAAAGTTCTCCCAAACAAACTCCTATCCACCATTAATTCAACCATTGTTAAATGTAACTTCTAAATTTATTCTGGGCATTAATACTCTATTTGAGCCTCAAACAATTCGAACACAGGTGCCCCTTTTTTTTTAAACAATCAACATAATGATTGAACCAAGAAAAATAACATTCATTATTTGAAAGACAGGCTTCAATAGATTGTAACTTCAACTGAATAGGAAGGTACATATTTCTTTCCACAATTGCCAAGCAAGGGACCAAATAAAAATCGTTCCCAAGTAACCAAGCAAGAATAGTGCTCTCATCAACTTCAAACTGGACTAAACACGCTTTCACTGTAATGTGTAGGGTTCAAGATAGTAAGTGGTAGGGACAATGGGGTAGTTCGACTAGAGAGTTTAGTAGTTGAATGGCACAGACAAGTCATTCCACAGGTTCCCTATCATAATTGATCACAAAAACAATAATTTGCAACATTGATCTCGACTGCATGGCTCCAAACAACAGGCTTTAGCCTCCAAAAAAACAAGTGAAACCAACCCTTCCTTCAACACAACATTAGGAGTGGCCAAATACAAACCTGTGCCTAGGAAAAAAACACAAATAATGCTCCCATCAAAATATGGGCAACAATGTTCTCATATTGTATAACATTTACCACACAACAATGACAGTGAGATCATAGCAAGAAGACAAAAAAATGAGGTTTTTCTAAGAAAAGGCACATTATGTTTTAATCTTTCATCATAGTTCACATAAAAACCCACAGGGTCAAAATATGGCATGGATCCACTAGCCACAAAGACCGGTAATGTCAATTTATAGGTAGCGTATTCGCAAAGCCCATAGTTTAGGAAGGTTGTGATAACCAATTTCAACAAAGAGGCCAAACTCGAATACAAAACCACAAGGAAAGAAGGCTCCACAAAAATTTTTACTCAACAATTCCCTGCAAACGATTACACACAACAAGGACCATGCGACCAAATTTTAAATGCCAACAACCCCAGAACAACTACCACAGGAAACCAAGGATGCAACCATAAATACACAGTTCCAAAACATCATAACAACTTGAGAATCACACAGACCACAAGAAACTAGAGCCAAAATTTGATTCAAGGACAGAGAAAATCTCATGGATGGAAAAGTAATAAAACCCATACCTATAAAATATTGTGCGAGGAGAAAAAACTAAGGTTGTATACTTCCTCCATGACCAAGCACAGGGGAGCAACAACAACTAACAGAGCCAAAAATGCAAGAATGACTAGGGTGATGGGCTTGAGGGGAGTTTGAGTGACGTGCATTTACTACACATCACTTCTCCCTTCAAATCCTCATTCACATCTTAGTAGGAGCCAAGCCCACTACCTAGCTCATTCAAAAACCATTAATACAACCAAATATCCAACTTGCCATATTACAATTGCAAAGTGCGTGATAGTCCAAAGTGCACCACCCCTTGCCACTATCAAATTTTCTCAAATGACAACTTTATAGGAGCACAACCCAATTGCAATCAAAATTTATCCAATGTGTATAACCATAGTAGCAAGGGTCGAGATCACCCAAACCTTTTCCATGAACAATATACCATATCAAAAATTAAAACTAAAGTATAATACTTTCATCCAAAAGGCAACATAACATATTTCATGAGAGGTCATCAAAACCATTTAGCTCCATGTTTTAATCACCCAACCACCACATATTACCATAATCATTTTAACCATGATTTGAAGTAAATGAGTTGTAGAAAACTGTGTCACAACCAACACATAGGAAACCAAAATATAAACGCTACTTATCCATCATAGTTCCATAAGTTAAACAAGGGGGTCCCACCTACTAGTATATTATTAATATAGTTAAATAATAAAGCTTGGCAATCATTTGCGAGTATAGTATTCATCATGTGCTTTCAAGCATCAACAAACTAGCGACTCCATAGGGAAATCTATTTCTAGTAGATTAAGAACTCAAAATGTCTGGTTTTGCAGACCAGGTGAACCGTAGATCAAACAATTATTTATCAGAATGATTATGCAATAGGGGGGGTGAGGTGGTTTAAGGGAAAAAAAATGATTTGGGACTTTCGGAATAGCTCATGAAAAGTGTTACATATGAGGGGTTTGTTCTTGTATGCATAAAATTCGATTGGTCACAGTGAAATTGTTTATTGTTTTAAGGAGAAAATTTGTTGGTGTTCTCTTTTGAAACTCATGGTGGAGGTAATAAAGGGATAGCAGAAAGTAGGGATGAAAGTCTAATCATCTATCTAACAACAATATTGGAAGAAGAAAGCAATTTCAGTGATGTATATAAGGGGGACATCATGACATTCGTGTAACTTGATTGTTATTGATCAACAATACTTACAAAATAAAATCCTTATGGAAAAATTGATCCAAAGTTTATTTCTGATAAACAAAAAGGAAAACAACATAACTAAAACATCAAAAAATGAAAAACAACAAGGAAAAATCAAAACAATGAAACATAAACTATAATATAGCAGTGAATTCCATGTACCGTTCATCTTTCAAACTGGTTCCACATAGTGCTTCAAGTGGGAACTGTTGGTACTATAGGAAAATAATCGCTCTTCCAATTCTTTTAGAAGATAACAATTTGCGCTTAGGACAAAAGAAATTTTATAAGGACCCAACCATAATTTTTGAAACTTTGAATGTCTTCCTCTGTGATCATGATTGAATCCCAAAGCAATAATTTCTCATTTACTTTAAATTTGACAGCTTTTGCGCTTTTGTTGAAATATTTCTTTACAATTTGACGTCTTCTCTTTATGTTTTCCAAGGCAAACATTATTTGTTCCTCTAAAGCTAATAGTGCATTTATCCTTTGAGAGACATTAGAAGAATTTAATTCTTCGATCTGTAGCATCAACCATAGAGAAGAAAGTTCCATCTCGATAGGAAAAATAGCTTCTTGACCATAAACAAGATGAAAGGGAGTGCAACCTGTGCTTACCTCGATGTAGTGTGATCTACCCAAAGGGCATAAGTGAGGAGGGTGTTCCATTGATGAGGCTTATCTTCAATGAGCCTCTTTATAATCCTAACCATATTTGTCTTGCCCATTTCCTTGATGGTAATAAGATGATGAGGTAAAATGTTTGACCCCCAACTTAGCTAAAAAATTATTCAATTTAGCAGAAATGAAAGAGAGACCATTATCTGTAATAATTTATAAAGGAATGCCAAATCTGGAGAAAATATTAGTTTCAAGGAAGGAGATTTGTGAGTGTTTAAGTGGGACAACTTCAGTCCATTTATTGAAATAATTTGTGGTTGTCAAGATAAAACCTTCCCTGCTGAAGATGGAGGATTAATAGGACCGGTCAACTCCAAATCCCATTTCGAAAAAGGAAAATCAGGGAGGACAGGTTGCAAAGGCATGGCATAAATACATTCTTTCCCAACAAATTTTTTTCACTTGTCACAAGATCTTGAGAAGTTATAAGAATCTCGAAAAATTGAAGGCCAATAATAACCTTTTCTGATGATTTTAAAAGTGATAGGTTTAGCAGAAAAGTGGCCACCCACGTGAATAATAGAATATGAAGATCCATGAGTTTCTTGTAACAATTTCTTTGCTTCCTCATTATTCACACATCGAAGTAATATACCATCAGAAGACCTCCTAAACAAAAAGTCTCCTAAGATAATATATCTGGAAGATTCAATATGGAGCCTTCTCTTTTGACAAGTATCTAAATTATCTAGACATTTTTTATATTGCAAGTAATACACTATATTTTTATACCAAGGATGTTCATCTATAGAAAGGGTTTGACTCTCAATATAAAATAGTGTTGAAAGAGGACTATCCTGATCATCAATTTCTTCACTTGCTTTAGCATGTTGAGCTAAGTGAAGGGATAAGTCTCCCCCCTTAATTGTTTTTGAAGTCTTTATGGTTAAATAATGCTCCTAGATCTTGGAAATCCAATGTGCAAGCTTCTCTGAAAGATAAGTCTATGAAATAAAAAACTTGATAGAAGGCAAAGGGATTTTTACCTATGTGTGCTTTCCTAGGATAAAGTGGAGAAATTTCTCCATAGATTTAGCAAGAGAAAAAACATGTTTTTAGATATAAGAATACTAAAATTCATCATCTGATAAGCTTTGAATCATGTAAGATATTGGTTTTTCGTTATTATGGTCATCACACTGTACAAGAATAGCATAAATTGCTTCCTCAATGGCATTAGTGTATATAATAAAATCTTTCTCAAAGTCTGGTTTTGCCAAAACCAATGCGGAACTAATTGCCTTCTTAATCTTTATGAAATCATTCTCGACGTATTCAGTCCAAGAAAATGAGCGATCTTACTATAGAAGATTATGAATTGGTTTAACCATTAAAGAAAAATTAGGAACAAATCTATGGACAAAGTTGATAATGCCCATAAAGGCTTGAACCTCCTTTTTGGAAGTGGGGGCAGGAAGGTTCAGAATAGAAGCGATCCTTCCGGGATCTATGCTTATTCCTGAATCATAAAAAATATGTCCAAGGAGGTTTCCCTTGGTAATTCCAAAGATATATTTAGAAGGATTAAAGAAATTCTGAACTTTCTACATCACATGAGAAATTTTCTAAGATGACCAAAATGAACCAATCAATTCTTTGAATAAACGGTCAAGTCATCAAGATAAACCTAAATAATCCTACCAATCAGATCATCAAAGATATTTGCATATCTTTTTGTAAGGTGACACCTACATTAGATAAGCCAAAAGGTGTGTGTTCATAAGAAAATGTGCCCCAACGTGTAGTGAAAGTGGTTTTGTATTTATCAGTCCTTTTTACCTTGATCTGATTATAACCAGAAAAACCATCAAGTAAGGACATCATTTATGACCCTGCAACTTGTTGAAAAATCATTTATGTGTTAGGGAGAGGAAAATGGTCTTTTATGCTCACTCTATTCAATGCGTTGAAGTCAATGCACAATCGGATTTGACCAGTTGTCTTTCGAATGGGGACCAAATTGGAAACCCATTCAGAGTATTTAACCGGGAAAATTATACCAGCTTTCAAAATAATTTCCAACTGTTTGCTAATAGTAGCTTCAAGTGCGGGGTTAATGGGTCTTTTTTTTTCCTAGCTAGTTTTATCCCTTCCTTGATAGGAATGGAATGATTTATGAGAGTATGATCAAAACCATGAATATCCTCATATGACCAAGTAAAAAAATCTTGAAATTCATGAAGTAACTTAGTGAATTTAGGCTTTTCTTCATCATTACATTGGTCACCTATATTAACATTTTTTGGGGAATCAGGTGTTCCAATGTTCAAGGAAATGGTTTCACCCACTTTCCTTTTTGACTTCTCTTCTTTATGCATTTCTTTGTTGCCTAAATCACTCAATGAAAATGAACTTTCAATAGGAGTCAAGCCTTTCAATTTTATTTTTTTCCATGGATATAATGTCCTTGGGCTTAAATGGTTCATTTTGTATGAAAGCATAGCTTCCTTAATCACTGGGGAAGACCTGCCATGACTCTACATTATCAGGAATGTAAGGACGATATAAAGATTGAAAATAACAGTCAGGTCTTTGGGGCAGAAATTGTCGAGTGGGAGATGTTGCAAATACAGCTAACCTATCATCCATTGAATTAAGTTCCCTTTTAACATGAGTGATGTTGAATGATAATAAGTTTGAGATAAGAATCCAAACAGATTGGGTGTAGTGTTTTATCAAACTATTGTTAGGATATTAGATTTTATGTACAAGGTTCACAACAAGTTCAGAGTCCCCAAAAACTGTAAGGTGTCCACAACCTAAGTTATAATAATTTTCAATGCCTAGCAATGATGCTTCAAACTCGGTGACGTTGTTTGTGCAAGAAAATTCTAACCTATAATAAAATTTGTGAATTTTACCTATAGGTGAGTATAAGATAATTCCAACTCCATTACCTTCGTTGGAGCAAGAGCCATCGAAGTGCATATGCCACATACCATCTTCCAGATTAATTTTTTCTAGGGTAGTCTCACCCTCATCCAAAAATATGGAGTACACTCCTAAATCTTCCTTGATATAGTTTACGTTAGGTTGTGGAATGCTCTCTATGTACAGGGAAATTATTCCTTCCCTTCGGACTATGATATTATTTCCATTCTAAGGAACAAATAAGTGTGTCCCATCAAGAGAAAGATATCCACCTGTCAAGGCTTTCCAGTCTCTTCCTAAAATTATAGAATAGTTACTTACTGGCATGTCAATTACCTGGATGTTAAGGGTTGTCCTTATTTTAGGATGTGTGCATAGAACTAAAGTCACGTCTTTGATTTCACCTATAGTTGATTGTTATAGATTGTTATAGGAGAGCATGCTTCTAGAATTTTCATTAATACATGATAAACTTAGCTCTTCCATAATGATTTTTGGCATTACACTTGGACCCGGACCGCCGTCAATTAGGAAAAAATGGGATATTTATCCATAATCTTTACGTAAATGAAAAATGGAGGGTTTTTTACAGGGTGTGTAAAGTTATTTACACCTACTTTATTTATAATGGAATCCTCTTCTTTTGCCTCTTCAGAGAGATTGGCTATGGTGGAAGCTTTTCCTTCCATAAAATTCTTGAGATGCTTTTGTTGTTCAGGGATGGAAACCATGTACAAAAGAGTAGCATCGGCCTTGATATTAGCCAATTGGTTGAGAATGTTATACTTGGCAGAGGGAAGAGGGGGGGAGGGGATTCCTTGATTGTCGGGAGTTTTGGTAGCTTGTACAATAGAATCTTGTGAATATGATCTTGGACTAGAAGAAGTACGAGGGGATCATATTTTCCTTTAGAAGCATAGGATTTGTTCCTAGTATTTATGATCATAACATCTTCCGGTTCTTCCCAATTTAGAACAACAATGGTGGTTTTAGGATTTTTTCCAAAGATCTTATCTCTGGCACTCTTATTAGCCTCACAAGTAATTTCTTCGTGATTTTCCTCACAAAAGTTACACTAACTGCGAGACATGATGGCTTTGGGCTGAAAGTTGTTTTCAATGGTATTCCTAAAAGGTGTTGAGAAAGAAGATGATGTGTCAGGAGTAAGTGAAGGGAAATTTCCCTTTCGTTAGTATGCTATCATCAGATTGTTCATATCTTGTACAATTTGTAGGAGGGAAGACATATACATTTTTTTAATTGAGTCCCCCTTGGGGAGACCTGTTCTTTCTAGATACTCTTCATATTCTAGACATGTATGAAGAGTAGAACCAAGATTGTCAATAGATTTTTCTTCGAGCCTATGTCGATAAGGGGAAGATAGAGCATTATAGTAATGCATAAAATCGGTTTGGTTCTGGGGGAAAATAAGTTCAGGAATTTGATTATATAACTTGGTGAGTCGAAGGTTGAAAGACTTAATAGTATCACCGTCCTTGTACACAATGTTATTGTATTCCCATAATTTTTTGACTGGGCTCTTTGACTTCCCATAAGTGGACTTGAACCAGTAAACTAACTCTTCCCAAGTGGAAAGAATCCTTGGAGGGAGATCAAAAAAATCTATCGTTGTTTTCCCTTCAAGAGAGTTGAAAAATAAGTGCATGCAAGTATCATTATCATTAGATCCTATATTGTGACAGGAATTAGATAATGCTACCAAGTGTTTGTTTGTAGTGACTGTATTATTTCCTGAAAACCTAGGTAGATGCTCTTTAAATTTTGGTAACAGACTAGTAGTAGGTGCTAGGTTCAAGGGAGAGGATACATGCCATGGGGTAGTAGTAGCATATTCCTTGAATTGATAAATCCCATACTTATTTATGACCTTAGCTGGGTTGGTAGTAGATTGGACAGAAGGTTATATAAACTACCAATTACTGATGATGTCAAAGGTTGAGATGAGGAGGAACCTCCAATACCACTAGAGCCACCCGTAGATGCCATTTTGAAAATGATGGGTGAGGGTGAGAAGGGTGAACTAGCCAAATAAGAAAAATGTATCCTTAGAGTAACTTGTTGGGTTGAAAAAATAGCTTTCCTCCTTCCTATTTCAATGATAGGAGTGATTTCAAGAGACAAACATCTTCTTCTCCTAGAGATGTGAGGATTTGAGGACATGAAAAAGAATATCAAAAAAGGAAAAAGAGAGTTACGCCTGATTTCTAGGATTCCTTTGTCTGGCCTCCCAACATTCACGAATACTTATATATTGTTCAATTACTTCCCACGAGCGTTCAATCTCAACCTGGGTATTAACAGTTTCTAAGATAGTATTGAATAAAGTCAAGACAATGTTGGTTTGGTCTTTAAGACTGTGTTCAATATTGGGATGCCTTGTTGAAGGTACTATCATGAGAAAAATCAGTCAAAGAATCACAAACAAAAGCATAAATATTCCAAGATAATCATGACTACAATCAACCAGAAAGATATGGAAGATCTCCCATGTATGGTCGCCAAATAAATGTTGAGGAAAATGTATGAATTACCTTACTCAATGATTTTCATATCTTTCCTAAATAGGACAAGATAATTGGGAATGTCACCCGAGGTTTTATAGCCTCAAAATATTCTCTCAATCCACAAGTATTAATTACAAGGACTGAGGTTGATTTGTAAATAAAAAAAATGTTGCAATATAAAATAAAAATTATAAAAGCAATTGGAATGTACATAGATTTTGCGATAAAGTAAACATGGAGATCAAAAAGAGAAAAGTAACCAAGTCACGAATACACACATATTATATTGAATAGAAATATGATTTTTTTTTCATTCTGAGATATCAAAAGTGTTTTTTCTTTACAAAACCCCTACGAGGGCATGGACCAAAGTCTGATTTAGAGATCCTCGATGAAAACCATACAAAAAGACTTTGACAGTAAAGTAAAACTGAAATTAATAACCTAGATCAACTTGCCACAAACTGCTGCCATTTTGATTTTGCAAGATATCCTTTATTAACCACAAAAATTAATTCACAAACAAAAAAGGATACAAAGACTATCAAGGATGAATCAACACCTCTAAAACAAGAGTCTGAAAATTTTGGTTCAATATTAAACCTTGTTTTCTACAATAAGACCCTCTTGTCAAAAAGAGAATTAGGCTTTGAATAAACTCAGAAATGAATGAAAACTAAAACTATCTCATGTAACTAAAAAGCAAACCTTAGTCTTGTTTTCTTCGTATATTCCCCCCTTGTTTCTTCTTCTCATTGAGCTTTTATTCTTTTCCAATAAGTTGAAGTAGTTCAACTACCTTCTTTAGTTAAGTTAGTTTAACTTAACTAATTAGTTTAGGAGAAATAAATAATAATAATATATTTAAGGGTATTAATTAATAATAACTAGGTAGGTGGGACCCCTTGACTCCCTTCTTTTCTTCCTTTTAAATCATGAAATATAACACACAAAAGATAATCATTTTGACCATATACCACCCTTGTAACTCCCTTGAGTATCTTTTAAATTGGATATTTAAATATCAGAAATAATTTGTATCATATCCAAAAAGAATATATATATCCACATTATCCACATTATCCACAAAATATCAAAAACATGGCTTGCTATCCAAAAATGTTGAAAACCATTAAGCATTGTCAGCATCAACTGAAACCATATAAAAAATAATTTAAAAACCATATTTTCCACTTTGTGAGGCAATTTTCCTCTTTTCACTGTTGTTTCCCTTAGAATTCTCTGAAGTAGCTCATGGTTGATTGGATCCTTAGGGTTGTATCTCACTAATAACATGGGAGACATCATCCTTTAAATGCAAGCGGGAAGACATAGATTTCGAGGAATCAGTGGAGGGAGAAGAAAGGGAGGAAATTTATTTTCCCTTGTCTTGCACAGGTTGGGGAATCTCAATTTTCAATCTCTTACATGGCGTGTGAAGACTAAACTGACGAAACAACATGGGAAATTTGGACATTGGGATTAACATGTGGTGGTAAAAGCAAGGACATAGTGGGCCAACCATGATGGTGAGAGACATAATGGTTCACGATCTCTTTCCAATTGTCATTTGCGGGGACTTCGACTGCAAAGACTCATGTGGAGGAATGGGAATGCCAGGGATATTATGAGGAGGATGGAAAGGGTGTCTTTCTAGTCGAGGGTGCATTATCCCATCACCAACCCAATTAAAGAACCCATATTAGAATAGTTGGTTCAATTCTTGCAGGTCAACGTCAAAATGGATAGAAAATCTAGGGCTCCTATGGCCTCGATTCCAATTTCCCCTGCCTTTGTTATTCCGACCATTGCTGCTTATATTGAAAAAGATCATCCTCTAGCAACAATTTGTAGTAATGAAGCTCTTAATAAACCATACATGACACTCTTCTTACATGAATCAAAAGTTGGCTCTAAAATTGACACGATATATATGCAAATCCATCCATAATACATCATTCATTAATTGTCAAGTGAACATGGAATGATAGGGTTCATGGGAAATATGGAGGGAGTGTAATTAAAAAAAAGTGGTATAATGAAAGGGGATAAATAAATGAATACTATTCAACAATTAACCAAACAATTTTAACTGTGTATAAAAAGATCAAGAAGATTAGTCATCAACCCTTGCTATGTTATCCTTCTTTCGCTTCCACATAGAATTTCCTTTTAAATTTATATCACAAAACAGGGATGCAATAAGTGAAATCAAGATCATGGAGGAAGTGTAATTAGCGTAAAAATGATATAATAATAGGGAATCAATATGGATATTGTTCCCTGCAGGGGTGTAGACTGATTGGCAAGTGCTTTGTAAATGAAATAAAATTTGTGAAAAGGAGGTCTCAAGTTCGATTCTCACCCCGACTTACTTGTGCTCCATTCATGTAGTCTACGTGGAGCACCTGGGTTTATAGTGGTATCTGTTGGGTATCAACCCCATGTCACGTAATTACAAGAACCGCGAGTTGTCGATTTCCCCAGCATAAAAAAAAAATATGGATATTTTTCAAGTGAAACAAATAAAAAAATGCTACCTTAAATGCAATCAAAATTTATCTTTGTCCAGAATTTCAAATTTTGACCAGTAATATATTCTCAAAACAATAATCCAAACTGATGTCTTCTTTGAAAAAATGCTTGTTGGCCTCCAAATTATTTTACACAAAAAACTATTTGATGTGCCTAGAAATGTTTAACCACAATAATCCTTTTAACCATATAATCATTATATAACAGGAATGACGAACATCATCATATTTTCTACAAAAATACAACAATATTCCTTGAGCCACGATTCATAGCATCAAATCTAGTAATAAGCCTTTAAATCCAATAGGGTCACACACATTTCTCCCAAACAAACTCCTATCCACCATTAATTCAACCATTGTTCAATTCAACTTCTTCTAAATTTATTATGGGCATTGATACTCTATTTGAGCCTCAAACAATTCGAACACAGGTGCCCCCTTTTTTTTAAACAATCAACATAATTATTGAACCAAGAAAAATAATATTCATTATTTGAAACAAAATCTTCAATAGACTGTAACTTCAAATGAATAGGCGGGTACATATTTCTTTCCACAATTGCCAAGAAAGGGACCAAATAAAAATCGTGCCCAAGTAACCAAGAAAGAAGAATGCTCTCATCAACTTCAAACTAGAGTAAACATGCTTTCACTGTAATGTGTAGGGTTCAATATAGTAAGTGGTAGGGACAATGAGGAAGTTCGACTAGAGAGTTTGGAAGTTGAATGGCATTGACAATTCATTCCACAGGTCCCCTATCATAATCGATCACAGAAACAATAATTTGCAACATTTATCTCGACTGCATGGCTTCAAACAATAGACTGTAACCTCCAAAAAAGAAAGTGAAACCAACCCTTCCTTCAACACAGCATAAGGAGTGGCCAAATACAAACTTGTGCCTAAGAAAAAAACATGAATAATGCTCCCATGAAAATCTAGGCAGCAATGTTCTCATATTGTATAAAATTTACCACGCAACAGTGACAGTGATATAAAATTTACCACCCAAACCTTTTCCATGAACAATATACCATATAAAAAATTAAAACTGGAGTATAATAGTTTCATCCAAAAGGAAGCATAACATATTTCATGAGAGGTCATAAAAACCATTTAGCTCCATGTTTTAATCACCCAACCACCACATATTACCATAATCATTTTAACCATGATTTGAAGAAAATGTGTTGCAACCAACACATAGGCAACCAAATTATAAACGTTGCTTATCCATCATAGTGCGATAAGTTAAACAAGGGGGTCCCACCTACTAGTATATTATTAATATAGTTAAATAATAAATCTTGGCAATCATTTGTGAGAATAGTATTCATTGTGCACTTTCAAGTATCAACAGTTATATGGTTCTTAACAACCGTAATGAAGTGAGAAACCCATTTTTCCAAGGGAACTCAATAGATAAATTGTTCAATAAGAAGATTCTCTATCTCTGCCTTAAAGGAAACATCTTTGTTTGGGTTGACTGGCCAAATCTTTTTCTAGACTGGCTTGGCTCCTTCATTCATCTTAATTTCTTGTTCAATAATCTGGGGGTCAATGCCATGAATATCTTCATAGGGCCAAGAAGAAACATCACAAAATTATTTGAATAGGGCCATGTATGTTTTAGTTTCTTGGGGTGAATAGTTGACACCTATCAAGACATGTTCCACAACACTTGGCTTCTGCGAAATGTCAATGGGTATGGTTTTTGAAATGTTGTCAAAGTTCCCTTTTGATAAAACATCATGAATCATGACCAGTGGAAATGGGATTTTGAATGTCATCCTCAATCTATTCCAAAGAAAGGAGGAAAGATGCATGATGGTGCAAATCCTCCCATGGAATATCAGGTGAAGCCATGACCTCCATGATAGCTTATTCAAATGGAAGTTCAAGATCAAGGAAGTCGTTTGAAACAGGAAGAGGATTGACAACACAAGAGGGATTGGGATAGTGATTAGATTATACATCTTGAGGGGAATCCGAATTAGGGCAAGTGGATGATGACTAGATCACCTGATAGGAAATATCTACCATGATGAGTGGCATGGAGGCTCCATATGAATCAACATCCTTGGGATGAGGTACCATCGAAGGATCATACTAATAGGAACTAAATTACTAGTAGGAGACAGTGGGGGTAGGGGAAACATTCTCATCATTGAAGGATCTTTGAACATCCTCGCACCAACGTTCATATAAGACTACATTGTATCACTGAAAAAGGGTACATTATATCCTACATTAGATCCAAGTACTGGGGTACATAACACAAGTTGATTGATCGTAATGATTTTCCCTTAGTGAGGGAAGCGTAGGACCCTAAAGGATGATGATACAACTGTAGTCATCTCATAGAAATAAGTACATCTGAGTAACAGATTATACTCAAGAGGTGTGTCGAAAAACTCCATATCAATAGATAAAGTCTTACATCATAACTCGATGGGTAATGTGGTGATTATTCCATGGGGTTGGAACATGTGTCCATCGAATGCTTTCAATAGTGTCATAGATGTATTGATATTAGGAGATCCACGAGCCTTCCAACAAGAAATAAACATGATGCAAGTCGAGGCTCCTTCATCCACCACTATTTAGTAGATGTTTTCCCCCAAAAATCGCACTATGATATAAAAGGATACCTTATGGGAGAGCTTATGAGTAACCTGAGAATAATAAAAGGTCATCAAACTTGACTCGAAGGGATCAACCTTGCTTATGGTAGACAACAATGCTTCCTGTTGCATTGGGAAGCTTTGGAGGAATTCAAGCACATACATGGAACAAGGTTCCTCGACCAAGTATTCCAAAACACTATAGGTTTGGGCATCCCGAGTGTTGAGATTATGCATCGTGCATCAAATAATTACCTTTTAGGGGAAAAGAGGTGCGTCAAAATATAGCTTATCTATCCGAAGAGGGCCACTAGGATGGGAATAAGATGTTGCTTCTGGTGTAGCATGGGAAGGCCCATGAATGTCATAGTTATTGGATTGCATTTTAAAATTGAGCAATTGGTCAGAAATAAAAATGGAAGAATTTAAGGAAGACCCTTGATGGTGAGGGTTTCTTGCCATGCCCCCTTGTTGAGGGGCAAGATTTGTGGAAACCATTTTTTGAGGTTGAAAGGGGAAAGGATGGGTTAATAAATTTGGCTACTGAGTGGGCCACTGTTATGCCAAAAAGTGATGGCCCTCATCCTTTCGAGGACACTAGTGAGTGGGGTGGTCCTCCCAACAAATCATGCAGAGAAAATGACTCTTATGCTTCTATTTAGTTACCCCCTATTGATTTTTTTGGGTGGAGGTGGTCCCTTTCTCAATATCAAAAATTTTCTTTTTGTTCCTTTTATTCTTGCCTCCAAGTTGTTGAGGATTCTTCGGTTGTTTGGAATACATTGAATTCACCTTGGAGGTTTGAGTAGGGACCGAAACAGTTTGAGCACTAGTGCTAGAAGATGATGGGTGTGATGAAATCGACATATAATCCATTTGGTTAGCTAATTGGTTCATAGATGCATGGGAAACAGAACCAACCACACCATCATCATGGGGTCCTAGAGTTTTCTTCCTTGAATCTTTCGACAACTTAGAAGCATTTGGAATGATGTCATAAAGTTTACTTGACTATAGATAGATCAAGTCCAAGTGTTGGGCACACAAAATTTCTCCCCCCTCGATGTCCACCCCATCCATAGATACATCTCTGGAAATGGGTGGTAGGAGGGACTTTGTGAACCACTCCATAAGGATATTATCCATAGTATGAGTCTTAATCATCCTATGTCATTTATGAAACTCATGTAAGAGATAGAAAATATGAGTGGAATTATATTGGCGCAATGAATTCAAGAGCTCAGGAAATTGGTAATGTGTTAAGAACGTCATTTATAGGTAGTTGAAGATTTTAAGGGAACTGCCTTTTAATTCAATGTACCATTTGGCAGCAGCTTCGGTTAGGGATCACTGGAAAATATGCATTCTCAAACTATCATCCATCAACGAGTTGGATGAGAACCATAATTGGTATGTCATGATGTGTGTGGAGGGATCCTCTCCTAGCTTAGAATTGAACTTAGAGATATCTAAAGGTAACTTGGAAGGAATTTCCGACCATCATGGGTCATTCGTCAATCGATACAAATTAGGTAAGTCTAATGTTTCGAGAAAAGGCAACGATGCAGATGAATACTGGGAGGGAGATGAAGTCTCTGATGTCCCACATGGACCTTGTAGTCCCCATATATTGGTACTACTTGATGGTTGGGGAGATCCTAAAGAGTGAATCCCTCCTAGGATGGTGGAAATTCCAGGAGCATGCAAGATACCGGATATATAAAATATGCAGAACAGAAATAAAATGCTAGAAATGGCAGAATAACAGTAAAATATCCAGCATAATCTTCACAATACACAGAAATAATATGCGAAATAGCAATAGAAAAGCACTTTGATTCAAAACGAAATGTTCACAGGCCTCTTCGAGGGGGCAACCTCCAGTCGAGGAGCGCTCTATTACAATAATCTCCAAGCTAGGGTTTTCATACCCTCGACCCTTATTTATACTAAATATGTCTATTAAGAGAAGCATCTAAAGGAAGATCCTTCTAGAAGCGGAAGCTTCTATTACGTCTTCTTACATCCTCCTTATTCTATTTTATTGAAAGGTCTTATTAATATTGACCTTTATTACATCTGAATACATTGATCTACCTATGTGTGGGTTAGGACCTTAACATGTTCGCCCCCTTAAAAACAGCCTTATCCTCAAGGCTTGAGATGTGGAAACTGCTGCAGAATGGTAGCTGGTTCCCAAGTGGCATCTGCTGGAGTCATATCTTTCCACTTTACTAGCACTTCCTTGATGGTTCTCTGACGCAGGCAACGCTCCCGCTCGTCCAAAATTGCTTTTGGTTGTAGCCAAATGGATCCTTCTTCAGCTAACTCTGGAAGGTTGGTTTGAATGTGGCACCTAGTTCCAATCACCTTCTTCAAGCATGAAACATGAAAAACTGGATGTAGCTTCGACTGACTGGGCAGAGCTAACTGATATGCTACTTGTCCCACATGATTTAGAACTGTGTAAGGGCCATCAAATTTGGGTGCTAGCTTCTGACACTGCTCAGCCTTGAGGGAAGTTTTCTTATATGGTTGCAGTCATAGAAACACCTGATCCCCTTCTACAAATTGGCGTTCCGAGCGACCTTGATCTGCTTGCTACTTCATTCTATTATGGGCCATGACCAAGTTCTCTTTAAGGGTACGAAGGATATCCTCTCAGACTGTAAGTGTTTGGTCGACTGCCTGGACCTTCGAGGTACCCGGTAAGTATGAGAGAACTGACGGTGGCTTCTGTCCATACA
>ML784417.1:98783-132898 GCA_009831015.1 Picea engelmannii
ATACCTAAACTATATATTAAAAATTAAATTCCCCCCTAAGAGTTACTGGACTTTTTAATTGCATAACATCGCCATATGGAGGCAGATTTTATCCCATGAATAGTTGAAACGATCGAGGCTAATTCAAGAATGAATCCATGGCATTCACCTCTGCAAATTCAACCCATAATTTAAGTGGCATGTCCTGTAGTGACAAAGACTCATTATTGGCACGATAAGCATGCGCCGGAAGGAGGCCAAATTGGGCCAGATGAGGAAAACCCATTTATGATATAAGTATGCAAGCATGTATCCACCTATCAATTCTTGTTTCCAACACATAATTTGTTCCTAATTTCAAATTTTTCCTTGATCAGTCTCCTGGCTAGCTCCTTCCCGCGTACCTTTCCGGGACCATATATTACTCATCTAGAGTCGGATTTGCACCAAACGAAAGGCAACGGAAAGTTAGAAAATAGAGCTATAGCATGGGTAAAATAAAATTCAATTTTGTGGCTATTTCATATAGGGTAATAGCCTCTAAAGTTTCATGCCCAGGGTGTTCCCTCACCAAAACAAGCCCAAATTGAAGCTATGCTTCGACCAACTCATAGGGAAACTTATAAGCATCAAAGGGGGAGTATAATCAGGTCTGAAAAGTTCTTGAACACTAGAAATTTTCTTACATACAACGACCAAATCCCAAATTCCCTTTTCCTCCTAAGAAACTCTGTAATTTCCCCACACCTTGGAGCTTCATCCCGGTGAATCCGACAAGCATGGATGGTCTGAAACTGTCCCAAATCACCTCACCTATAGCTGCAAAACATGGAAGCAATAAAAAATCCTTTGGGATGGAACAAATCCCAAGGCAAATGGTGATGTGGCATACTGATTTTTTCATTTTATGAAAAATGACGTTTTGTAATATGAAGTCTCGCATGATTTTATTTTTTGATATGTATACATTGTAATTAAGAGATCAAATCAGATTTGATTTGATCCCTTTGTATAAGATTCCCTTTTGGATAAGATTATCTTTTAGGATAAGGTTACTTTTGGTAAAAAGACAAAAAGATTTTAGGGTTTTTCCACTTGTCACTTTTCCAAAAGTGACAAGTGTCTTGTGACCTAACCCTAAACCTTCACCTCTCCTTTATAAATAAGAGGGTTGGCATTGTAAAAGAGGAGGATGAATATAGTAACAAATCTCTGCTAAAATTTTCCAAGACTCTTTGTGTGTGTGATACTTGTTATATTTTAGTTGTTGGATGTGTCACTTGTTGGTTAAGGATTGAGGAGTAGGAGCAAATAATTGTTATGTTAGCTATCTCGTTGAGAGATTGGTTAGATAGGTGTTTGTTGTTGCTTCCTTGGGTTTGAATTGCTTTCTTTCATTTTATAACATCTTTGTTTAACTTGTTTGATGTTTTTTAGTGTAGATTTTCTCAAGTACTCAGTTGTTTTCAGCCTTAGCTAGTGGCTGGGAGTCCTAGGGTCCCTTAGGACATCCCTCAAATAAGCTTCTTAGTTGGATATTCATACATGTTTGTGTCCTTATTTCATTCATGTACATTTCTGTTATGTTTTCCTACCATTAACCTTGATGTCCCAAATAGGAAAATTGACCATTCTAGTCAATTTCCCCTCATGGGACAACCATCTTAGTTGGTTGTTATCTATATTTTATATACACATTTCTATTTCATTTAATTCAATTATTTCATATATAAATACTAAAATTTCATTGTTTTCCTGCAAGGACATAACTGGTCACCTACTCTGCTTCTCCTAAGCGGTTGGGGACCACCTAAAGACCTATTTGAGGCAAAGGGGCTAGCATGACATTTAATAAAAAACATCAAATTTGATCGGTAAATCTACCCAATCACTCTCATATTCATCTTACATTCACTAGCACTTATTCTGAAATTTTTGGCACAGATACCCATGTTGATATGCTTTGTTTGTGTAGATAGTTTGAGTAGTTTACTTGGGAATTTTTGTTCATAAAATATGATCTATACTTTCGTAGATAATCATTAATATTTCTAAATTCCAATTATTAAACTTCCAATCACCATACAATGAATCAATTAGGGCTTTCATGCACATGGTGGCCTTGTCGCTCACAAAGAGCCTCAACCCATTCCTTTGGGTTGAATGGTGTAATAGTTTACTTGTAATTAGTTAATTTTTTCATCTTTTCATTGTGTATTTTTTCATTCACTAATCTACAAGTGGCTGCCCCTAAAGGGGGAATACAAAAAATCAGCAAGCTAAATACACTCAAATAACCGCAAAACACTTGAAAACAATTCAGGGGTCCGCCCCATACACTCAAAACAAACCTATACTATTTAGCTACATACATATAAATATTATTTAGCTGTGATATATATGTCACATACCTATTTAATTTTTTTTTGTATAAAGTTTTAGATAGATTTCATATTCAGTGACCAGGAGGCACGCTTGTGAAAGCAAGATGTGACCTCGCCATGGAGATGGCATGGTCCTTTATTTGAAGCAATTTAAATTTTATAGGATACTAAGAGTTAAATCCATGGAGTCTTCATCAAGATCCCCTTAGAAGTTGTTTATTTAGTATATATTGAGTGGTATTTCCTTAGTACCACACAATCAAGGAGTTGAATAACTGAGCCTAGTTGGAACATTACTCTGCTTGGGTAAGCTCAACTAAAACTCCCTTTAGGGGGATCCTGAGCCTCTTCCTTTTCACAAGTATCCTTCTTCCATCCAAGAATCTTTAAGAGCCCAAAAGCACTAGTGACGAGAAGTGGCTAATCCCTGTTTCTCTGAACTGTATGGGGAAATCTTCAAC
Organism: Picea engelmannii; assembly: GCA_009831015.1. Taxonomy (NCBI): domain Eukaryota; kingdom Viridiplantae; phylum Streptophyta; class Pinopsida; order Pinales; family Pinaceae; genus Picea; species Picea engelmannii. The sequence continues at coordinate 101,608 of ML784417.1, forward strand.
CTAACCACCGTGGTCTGCTGAGACTACTCTTTTTATACAGGTTGGCATAGTTTCAAGATGTGTTTTCCTAATCGGGATAAAATTAAAAACAATGTGATGGCCAAGGCATGTGTTAACAACTAAAAATTCACCAACAAAACAGATTTAAAGTCAAGCCTTTTGTCAATCCACCCTTCATCCATGAACCAAAAATTGAAGTTGTAAATTTCCTCCCAAAAATAGTTGTAAAAGCTTGTAAAAAGGTTGCTCATATCCTTTTACAACCCCCTTTTTGATTTGAGAATATTCTGGGATCACTTCCCGAGTCACCCCAGGGGGTATCAAGCCATTATGGGCTTGTTTTCCTGTCTTAAAATCTTCGAACAACTTGATGTTCGAAATTTACAGCCATCTAAAAGCACTTGGCTGTAGATTTTAAGCTCACGTTTCACCCTTGTTTTTTCAATCTTTCACTTGAGGCATCCATTGGTTAATTGTCTAGGACCCCGGGAACCCATTCTGGGCCATTTTCCAATGCTTTAAAGGAGAGAACAACTCGTTGTTCACTTTATTTAGTTCACTGTCCAAAAAATCAGCGAGCTTATTTTCATCCTATTGTCCATAATTTTCAACCCCCGTGCCATTTTGGCCATCCAGGAAGCTGAGGAAGGAAAACACCCAGGGTGGGTGGTCTTGAGAAAGACTTCGAGTAATTCTTTCACCTCTCTTTTTTCCCCTTCATTAACACCTCAGGCGAAGGACCACCTGAGGTGTGGGTAGTCTTTTCCTTGTTCTGATCTATCAAAGAGGCTGTAACCAGCTTCATAGCTAGATAGGTCGGATTTGTCCCAACAGACAGAGTTTTCTTATAACACATACCTTTTTCTAGCGACCATATTGGGGAACTTGCAAACCTCTTTAGTTTTTCTTGTATCCAAAACTTTTACTGCATTGGACCCAAATTCTTTGGGGTCCTTTTCCCACTTGTTGACAAAATTTTGTGGCAAGGTCTTTCAGTGATCCTTTGGAATTTTCGTTGTTAATGTTTTTAGTTAAGTTCCCTTGCAATTTCCATTGCATATGGGAGTCATAAATACCATCGAGTTTTATTTTCCTCTTACCTTGTCAGTGTCTTATTCTACTTGTTCAAACTCACGTGTGAAGTTGTAAATTTTTCATACTTTACCTTCCACTTCGAGAAGAACGAAAACAAAGCTTTGTTTATAGTTGGGTTAATCTACGTCATTTTAGAAAGAGTAAGATTGTTGGTGTGATACATCTCTTTTACTTGAAGTACTTACTTGATCCCCTTGTAAGTTGGCAGGGCGAAAGTATCCCAAGACTAGGGAAACAATGTCCCCCGGGAATACAAGAAGTCAAAGTTCATGAAAGAAAACAAGTAGAGAGACACATACACCTGGGAAACGAAGGAAATGCGTTAAACCTGTCGTGCGAGCTAAGTCACCCTCTTCCTCTTCTCCTATTCAAAACCCCCTACTAAAGCAAGATTCAGTTAATCCAACAACTGTTTTTGTTCCTCCCACAGTTCTTCTGATGGAAATGCCCTGGAAACCTATGACTCCTTTAAGGTTGACCCAACCTCTTCATGACATACCTACATATGCCGCAAAGAGGCTTCCTAATTTCAGTGGCACTGGTACATTGAATTCCAAGGAACATATACAAACTTTCTATGATGCCTTAGCACTTATGAACATAACAATTCCTGATGTCATCATCAGACTTTTTGTAAGGACCTTTGAGGGTGAAGCATCGAGATGGTATCACTTTCTTCCCAATGATAGTATCCCATATTGGGACACTATGATCCAAGAATTCAAGAAACATTTCCAAGGTGTAGATGATGTGGATTTTCTACTCAGGGATTTCACAACCATATCCATCCATGAGGGGGAGAAAATTCAAAACTTTAATCAACGCTTTACCTCAACCCTGAATAGGATCCCAACTACTTCCCAACCATCTGGGAACAATTTGTTCCATTACTACATGACCTCTATGAATTGAAATGAAAAGTATATATTGAAGAATAAATCAATACAAACTTTAGATGTGGCCAGGGCTAGCGCCATGGAAATTGAGAGAAACATGGAGGAATCTGGTATGATTCCCTCACCTTTAGTGCAACCCCATTTTAACGGGAGGCCTAGGAATGAGGTACCTTGAAATGAGGGACCTTGGTATGAACCCCCACCACCCCAAACTTTGAGTATTGAAGAAAGGGAAAGTTCTAAAACACTCAAGTTATTAATGAACATGAAAAACCAAATACTTTCCCTTAATCGAAAGGTGAATGACTTGCAATTTACTACTCCTTCGAGACCAATGCCTCCTTTCCCTCTTACACCTCCTCCTAGGAAACATGTTTCTAAAGTGGATTGGTGCCACATTTTGCAATACTTCCATGATACTGAGTATTGTTACTTGCATACATGTCACCTAGAATTGTCTAAAACTGACAAATCCTCTCTACCTTCGGTGAAAAACAAGCTTGCTTCAACTTCCCAAAACGACCAAGTTAACATGGAAGACTTTATTCCCTGCGATGATGATCTTCTTTCTTCCGAAAGATTTGTTGTAGAAACTATGATTTAGGCCTCTGAAACCACTTCGCAAGGGGTGGAAAGGACCAAAATTGATCCCAAGGACATTGAAAAAGGAAAACTTCCCGTGAATGGTAGATTACCTTCCCCTCCAAGGAACAAGTTTCCATGGACTCAAAATAAGGTAAATTTTCCTAATAATCCACCACGTTGCTTCCCAACATCGATACCTTATAAAATCATTGAAGATTTAGTGAAGGCCCCCGCCCACATGACATTATTAGATGCTATTAAAACACCTTCTCAGTTTGAAAATATTTCACGTGTTCTACAAGCACCTGCTACTCCATGAATGGAACATAGATTTCCCCTTTCCAAAGAGTTCTCTTCTCAGCCTAAGGAAGCATATGATGTTATTGATTTATACCTTGGGGTTCCTCCTTTCTATATCTCAGTTTTGATTTATGATTTTGTGCTCCATAATTGTTTCGCTGACACAGGAGCGAGGCACAATGTCATGTCCCTTGGATTCATGAGGAGACTAGGTCTTGAATGCAAAAGTCCATGTAAAGATATGCTAGCTTTGGATTCAAGGACTGTAGAAATTGTTGGTTACATCAAGGAATTATCCATCACTTTCAGCCAAGCTCTGGATGTGAGTATGCTCATAAATGTGACCGTATTAGATATACTTGAAGCATATGGAATTATTTTAGGGAGGGAGTGGTCCACCAAATTCAAAAAGGGTTGTTACTTCATGGAAGGAACTCACTTCACCTTCCCTCATAAATTTATTGAAGTTGTCAATAGAAGGGAACCAAAATACCGAGAGTAGGTTGTACCTGCTTCCTACAATACAAAACATGTGTCTTTTCAAGACACATGTATGGGTACATATACTGTGTTATCTAAAGAAGATGTGCATGTGCCTCCTTCTGAGTTGGAAGAAATGGTGTGGAGCATGACTTTTGACAGTGCTAAATCTAGGCATGGATCTAGGGCTAGGGTCCTTTTGTGTGATACCAAGGGGAAGGAAATACCTTTCTCTTTTCAATTAGAATTCCCTAACACTAATAATATGTTTGAGTTTGAAGCATTAGTTCACAGCCTCCAAAAGGCCTTAGACTTAGGAATTCGCCATTTGTTGGTGAGCGGGGGTTCTGAATTGGTTGTGAATCAAATTAGAGATAAATATGAAGTTCATAACCCACGCCTCAAACAATACCACCGAAGAGCTAATTACCTTATTGAGAAGTTCTTATCTTTCAACATTCAAGTCGTACCTAGGGCTGCAAACCATGTAGATGATACTTTGGCTTTGGATGGTTCTTGCTTCACTTCAGATTTCTTAAGGTTTATTGAAGATATAAAAGTCCAAATTTTACATAGACCCACATTACCTGATAATGTTGACTCTTGGAAAGTTTTTGATACTGACGAAAAAATATGTAGATTCCTTCAAAACACAGAGGAATTCAGATATTTACATATCAACCATGAGTTGGAAGAGGAAACCAGGGACATAATCCAATTCAAGACAAATAAAATTCCCCATGGTTTGTCCATATTGGAATCCATTTTTTATTCCAATGATGCCACTACTTATGCACCTAGTATTGAAAGTGAATCTATTAGGAAGGTGCGAGAATCCATCCCTATAAACATGAGAAATGAGAAATATCCAAAACTGGTTTATATAGGGTCACAATGTTCTCCTTCTGAGATCACTCAATTCACAGAACTCTTGACAGAGTTCAAGGATTTTTGTTCTTGGTCCTATGAAGATCTCAAGTTTTTCGATATGCAGGAGATAGTCCATGCCATACCCATAATCCCTGATTTGAAACCTTACAGGTAGGAACAAAGAAAGAACAACCCTGCTTTGGAACAAAAAATTAATGTTGAATTAGACAATATGGAAGCATTTGGGGTCATATACCATGTATGTTACTCACAATGGGTATCTAATTTGGTTCCCGTTAGGAAGAAAACTAGTGATATTCATTTTTGTGTTGACTTTCGACATTTGAATATGGTGTCCCTAAAAGACAACTACCCCGTCCCACCAATGGAAGAGATTCTCCAACAAGTCTTTGGGTCTCAAATGATGTCCCTTTTATATAGTTTCTTAGGTTACAATCAGATATCCCTCAAGCCTTCTAATAGTCACAAAACCACCTTTACTACTCATTGGGACACATATGCATATAACAAGATGCCTTTTGGCTTGATTAATGCCGGAAACACCTTTCAATGTGCCATGGCCTTTGCTTTCAAAGGATTATTGGGTAAGATGATTTTTGTCTACTTCGAGGATCTCACAGTCTTTTCCAAAGAACGAAGTTGTCATTTTGATCACCTCATGCAGGTTCTTCTTAGATGTTGCAAGTTTGGCATATCTTTAAATCCTAAGAAGACCATTTTTGATGTTATGGAGGGAAAAATTTTGGGTCACATCATCTCTCAGGAAGGTGTCAAATTTTATCCCAAGAGAGTGGTAGCAATCAAAAGGCTTCCCTTACCTACTAATAAAAAAGAAATGAAATCTTTCTTTGGAAAGATAAACTTCCCGAGATGCTTCATTCCTGATTTTTCTCAAGTAGTCAAACCTCTAAATCAACTTATGAATAAGGACATTCGGTTCAAATGGGACCCCCCTACCCATCAGGCTTTTGAATCCATTCATAAATCCATTGCTTCTTCCCCTATGTTGATCAATCCTAATCCCTCTAAATACTTTGTCATGTACACTAATTCATCATAGGAGACAATTTCTGCAATCCTATTGAAAAAGGATCATGAGGAAAATATTAGGCCAATCACCTTCATAAGCCAAAATTTGAAGACACGCCAATTGAACTATTATACACTGGAGAAACATGGTTATTGTTTGTATAAATCCTTGGAGAAATTATGAAATTATATCTAAGGCCACAAAGTTCAGGTTTTTGTGCCTACATCTCTCTTAGTCACTACCTTGAATCAAACCGAATTGCATAGTAAGTGGTCCAAATGGATCATGCACATGCAAGAGTATGACTTGGAAATTAAACCGATGAAAACCATGAGGGGGACAAGGCTGGATGAATTTCTAATCCAATCCCACCCCTCAGTCATAGATGGACCACCTCATGTAGATGACTTTATTGCTTTCAAAGAACTCATTAACGAAACTCAGTTAGCCTCACAACCATGGTATGGACCTATCATATATTCCCTAATCAATGGTGTGTTCCCACCAGACATGGATACTAAAGTCAAATGAACACTTCGTTTAAAAGTTGCCTGATATGTTTTACAGGACCAAATCCTTTACCAAAGAAACCTTGATGGGGTTTTGTCATGATTCTTGACTCCTGATCAAGCCCAAATGGGACTTGAACAATTACATTCCGGGGTTTGTGGAGGTCACTTTTCATCCAAAACCACTGTAGAAAAAGTTTTACATGCAGGTTACTTTTGTCCTTCACTCTACCAAGATGCCCATTTACTGGTTCGAAAATGCGAAGCTTGCCAATGATTCACTGGGAAGCAAAAGTTAGTTCCCTTACCTCTTAGGTAAATTGAAGTCCAAGTCCCTTTCGCAAGATGGGGAATGGAATTTATTGGGCCCATTTTGCCTCCTTCCAATGCTGGTCACATATTCATATTAACAGCTACAAACTACTTTACAAAGTGGACTGAAGCAATTGCTCTTAGGAATTCTACGAGTCAACAATTGGGAGAATTCATTGAGAATAACATTTTGTCCTGTTTTGTGACCCCTGTTGAGATATTAACTTATAATGGATCATATTTCATTTCTGATGTCATGCTCCACCTTAGTGTTACATATGGAATCCAACTTTTTTGATCTTCCACCTACTACCCCCAAGGTAATGGATCGGTCGAATCCAAAAATAAAAATATCATCCAGATCCTTAAGAGGATAGTCAAGGATAACAAGTGTGATTGGCACATGAAGCTAAACTTTGCTTTATGGGCTGATCATATAACCCCTAACACAACAACGGGTCAAACGCCTTAGACCCTGGCGTATGGAGCCCCTGATGTCATGCATGTTCACTTCCAAATTCCAGCCTTGAGATTGGCTATTGATGAGGCAGAAGATGATTTCCAACCTTTACAACATCATTTAGACACACTCATCGAACTAAAATAGGTAATAAAGGACACATTCCAACACCTCCAAAAGAAGCAAGACATTGTTAAATGTTCCTTTGATAAAAGAGCCGCAATGTTAAATTAAAAAGCAGGAGATGATGTCTTACTGTGGGACAAAGCACATGAGGCCCCATCCAAACATCACAAGTTTGATTCTTTGTGGTTGGGTCCTTACACAATTATCTACAAGGTTTTAGGGGAAAATGCTTTCAGATTAAAAACATTGGATTGCGAACCACTTCAATTCCCTGTGAATGGTCATCACCTAAAGTTCTTTTACTCTTGAGAGACCTCGTCATCTTGTACATAAGTCACCACTTGTTCATTTTTTTTTTGTATGTATTCATTGTTGTTGATTGTCCTTCTTGTATGTATTTGATGTTGCCTTTTTATGCTTGTATATATCTTGTTGGTTTCAATTTTGAGCCTTTTGCCTGCTTGGTTTCAATTTTGAGTCTTTTTTCTTATTTGATCTTGATTTTGCATATAAGCCTCTCTTTGTTTTTTCCCTTGGTTTTGGTCTTTTCCATTTTAATGCCATAGGTTGTCTTCTTTTTGGTTTTCCTGGTGTTCAATGGGAAGGGTATTGGTCTTATTATTCTATGGCTATTTGAAAAGAATGAACTCCTGAGATCCCTTTTATCATGCTTGAAATTTTGGGAAACTCCTTCTTAATGTCATCTTAAATAGGAGTAAACTTAATTTTTATTTAATCAAAGTCAGTGGGGAATGTCTAAGGAGGTAGCATATCATTCTTTGGTGAAGCTGAAAGCCATGATGGCATGATGGCTTACATATCTATGTGATTACAACTACACTTTACTTGACCACTTACAATCTGATTCTTTCCAATCAACGATCATTTTTGCTATGAAGCTCCATCACTTATGAGCACTGTATACTTCATCACCTATTGCCAAAGGTTTTATATATTTCTTTACTCCCTTGTTTAACTGGTTTGATTGCTAGTTTTTCCCCAGTGAGTCATTGATTTCAAAAAATCCATGTTTTCTTGTTTGTGTGTCGAGAATCGAAGGTATTCATGAGACTTTGTGTTGAGCCAAGTTTCACATTAAACCTCGATACTCACAGTTAAACCATAATTCAAGTGAGGGACCCGTGTCACTTGGGCCACATTGCTCAACAAAAACTGGTTCATTATTCAATTTCTTCTATCTTATGTGAATCTCAATATAAATTCTAATGTATATCTTTACTATGCCACTTTCATTATTTGGTTATCCCTAATGTGAAAAATGGTCCTTATACTACAGTTGATTCCCCCCCGTCACCCACGTCGGTCACTTTGAAATTATAAATTTCCACAAAGTATTCCTTCCTGTCATGCAGGTGATCCCATTGTTCTACATGCTTTGGAAGGAATTTCCCCTTTGGCGCCAACAAAGTTGACCCAAAAATGTTCTCTAGGCTCAACATGGTGTTTTACACTTTCATTCCTCCACAAACATCGCTTTTTGCTATGGTTTGAGTTGAAGACAATTGCGGGGGTCATAGTTACTATGGCCTATTCCCTTGAAAGAGTATCATTTGGATACCTTCAAATTTTTTTGAACCCTCCTACATCATAATTCCTCATGTCAAAACTGTTCAGTTCAGATTTCATGAGCTAAGCACGAAGTTTGCAAAATTTTTAACGTTGGCCCCTTTCGTCATCACTAGGCGGGTCCCTTGGGGACGGGTTCATTTCGCAAAGGATAAGATGAAGTCTAGTCAAATTTTTGGAAACAAAATTCTTACATATTGTAGGGATCAGTAAAGTCTTTCCAACGGGCTATCATGAGCCCGATTTCGAGTCTGTATGACCCCCCTACGGAGGACGCAAAGTTAGCATCACTCGAATGGCCAAAACCAATAGTTGTGAATTCTTGGTCTGATTCTGTTCAGATTCCAATTTCAAAAGGAAAATAAAATCCATACATGTTGTAGGTAAGTGTAAGACCTTTCCAATGGTATATCTAGTGCTTGGTTTCAACCATCGATTGATAAGAACGAGCTTTCACAAGTTCATGACAAATTTCGGACACCAGATTCATTGCAGCTTTTAGGGGTTTACAAATTGTTGGTAAAGAGTTTTAAATAAGAGATTCTGTAATGCCACACTGTAATAAACTCAAATAATTTTCCAACAACTCCTCATTTTCCTCATTCTGACCTCGGATGGTCCGGTTAGAGCTGTCACAATTTGGTCAATTATTTTGGGCAAAGGGGTGAACCAAATCGCAAAACAAGGTTTTATGAAAGATAAAACAACCATCAATGGCCCCTGCACACAAATCTATGGCCACCTCATAAAAATAATAATCGATACCATTCTGACGGTACTTCATTTTCCTTGATTGGATATCGTATGGCGGTTTGGCATCTTTCACAATATTGAGTGCCATGTGGGCCCACCAAAAAGTCAGGGGTTTTAAGTGGCCACTACTCTGAGCCAAAATTGAAGGCTGAGGTGGAATTATTTAATATTGGCAATGGAATATTATCGAAGGGATCATCGAGACCTTTCCAATGACGTGCCCTGCATCCAATTATGACTCTGTCTCATCTGGAAACCTTTTTGGGGCTAAGTCAACAACAACAAGGTCAACTTCAAAGTCAAAGTCAAAGTCAAACTTTGACTTACACAATTTTCGAGGAATACTAAAAAAATATGGGAAAAGTTTATAAAAAAATTAGAAAATTCAGAAATTCAAGGGAAGGACACGTAGTCTCCCTCATGCAATATTGGGAAAATATGTTTTTTTGGAAAATTAGAAAATACAAACCCCCCCCTCTCCCCTCTCTCAAGTCATTTTGGAATTTTGGCCAAGGGGAGAGGGAGCTCTGCAACAGGCTTCCTGGAAACAAGTGCAGGTCTGCATTGGGCATCCAGCCATAACCATACAACAATATTCAGACATAGAGATAGGTAAATCCCTGTCAGTGCCAATTCAAAAGGAAAAAACTTGTTGGTTGTGGTGAAAGTTTTTCATAGAAGAGTGTTATTTCTGCCTTCATGATGATTGTCTCAGTGCTTGTTCAGATTTCAAGCTCATTGTTGGTTCATATTTCATGTTTTCTAGTTCATATTTAACGGTTGGTGAATTTAGATAATTTTATGTGTGCAAAAGATTCAAAGGGGAGGGGATTCAAACCCCTCTTGGGCACCAGGCTCAAGCCTCTAAGGCTCCTTTAGAGGATTAAACGTTTTACTGTGGCTGGGTATGTAGGCCTGTGCATGTCCATTTGCAAGCCCTGGTATTTGAAAACCATCCCCCTCCCTTTTCCTTTGCTCAGAAATTCCCAATAAACTAACCAAAAACCAAATAGGAGGGGAGGGGTTCTTGAACCCAAAACCTCCATCTCCTAACTATGGAAAAAACCCAAAATTATGAAAAATGTCAAAAATAATTTTTGGGGGTGGTTAGCCAGCCATCCACCACCCAGGCACCACCACCACCCTCTAAAATTCACCAACACACACCCTCCTCCATGCCTCCATCTCTGCACATATACCCCTTGCCTCTCCTCCTCCCCTCTTCCCCTTTCTCCTCGACCTCCACATGCACACAATCCCTCAAAGCCCTGCCACCTCTTCCCATTGCGCACGCGACCTCCCAACTCCTCCCTCCACTCCACCACCTCAACTATCATCCCTCACTTATGTTACCCTTTCCCAAAACCCTGCTACACTCCCCCACTCCTTCCCCCCACCCAATGTCACCTCCCCTATGTGCACATATCCCTCCCCTCTCACCTCTGCGCTGCCCTTTCCCCCAAACCCCCAACCTACGTTGCTCTCCTCTGCTCCCCCCTTCCTCCATCCTCTATATGGGTAGTCCACCACAACCACCACTCCACCACCTCCTCCATCATGATACCTCTGCTCCATTCCCCCGACCACTACCACCCTCCACCTAATTCTCCTTACCCCACACGCACATCTCCTCCTCCTGCTTTCCACACCTCCACCCATATAACACCCATATCCTACCACCTCCTCCACCACCACGATCCTTGTTGTGGGTTTTGGCCTGGTCATATGGGCGAATAGGGGCCCACTTCGGCGGTTTAAAATTTAAATGTTTTTTATTATATAGTTGTTTTATATATTTTTTAATTTTAAAGTTTTATTTTTAATTTATTTAATATAATATATATATATATATATATATATATAATAAAATTATTGTTAATAAAATCTATTTATTTTTTTAATAAATTTTATTTATATACCTAAACTATATATTAAAAATTAAATTCCCCCCCCCCGCTAAGAGTTACTGGACTTGTTAATTGCATAACTTCTCCATACAATGGTGGCTTTTCTCCCATGAATAGTCGAAACGAATGGGGAAAAGTTAGGAATGCATTCATGGCATTAACCTCCATAAATTCCACCAATAATTTCAGTGGCATGTCCCAGAGAGATAGGGAATCATTATTGGCCCGATAAGCATGCGCTGAAAGGAGGCATATTTGGGGGTCTCCGAGGCAAAATTGGGCCGGATGAGGAAATCCCATTTCAGCTACAAGTATGCAGGCCTGTAGAAGCCTTTCAATTCTGGTGTCCATCCCAGAATTGTGTCCCAATTTCAAACTCTGGTTGACTCCTTCCCGCGTACCTTTCTAGGGCCATATCTTACTCATACGGAGTCAGATTTGCACCAAACGAAAGGAAGAGGAAATGTATCAAAAATATATAGGAAGAAAAGGGGAAAATATACTTTTTGGGCTATTTGGTATAGGGGAAAATCCTCTTAAGGTTTAGGCCCAGGGGGTCCCCTCACCGAAACAAGCCCAAATCGAAGCCATGCTTCAATTAGATCATAGGGAAACTTATAGGAAAAAAGGGGGGGGGGGGTATAATAAGGTCTAAAAAGTGCCTGAAAAATCCGTATTTCCTTACATACAACGACAAAATCCCAAAGTCCCCTTTCCCTCCTAAGCAACTCTACAATTTCCCCACAGCTTGGGGCTTCATCCTGGTTAATCTGGCAGCCATGGATGGCCTAAAACTGTCCTAAATGACCTCACCTACAACTACAAAACATGACAGAAATAAAAGAGCCTTTGGGATGGCACAAATTCCAAGGAAAATGGTGATGTGGCATATTTATTTTGTCATTTTATGAAAAATGACTTTTTGTAATATGAAGTCTCGCATGATTTTCTTTTTTGATATGTATACATTATAATTAAGAGGTCAAATCATATTTGATTTGATCCCTTTTGGATAATATTCCCTCTTGGATAAGATTCTCTTCTAGGATAAAGTTACTTTTGGTAAAAAGACAAAAAAACTTTTGGGTTGGTCCACTTGTCACTTTTCCAAAAGTGACAAGTGTCTTGTGACCTAACCCTAATTCTTCACCTCTCCTTTGTAAATAAGAGGGTTGGCATTGTGAAAGAGGAGGATGAATATAGTAACAAATCTCTACTAAAATTTTCCAAGACTCTTTGTGTTGATTAAGGTTGGTTTTCATTGATGTCAACCCTTGAAGAAAGCCTCGTAGCACAAAGGTTTAGGTAATGGACCCAATATTGTTTGATGTAAATATGACTCATTATTGTTTTTTCATGGTTGATAAGAAGTAAATATGGATGAACTCCAAAGTGGTCCCCTTATGGTGAAAGGCCTCACGGGAAGACGCTTTGTGGAGTAAGATAACACATGATTAATTGTGTAATAATGAGATGAAGGAAAGTGAATTTGCCAGGGAAAATATCCTATATGGATAGTGCTTGTCATATCATTTCCGGTGGCATGTGGAACGCCACATAATTCCTCATGGTTAGAGAGTTATGGCCATGAGAAGTTGGAGACCCCAGGTTTGGGTAATGGACCCAAGTTTGTTTGATGGGTAACGATATAATTTATGATATATTTTGAGATAATACTATTATATATGGATAGTACATGTCATTCCATTTCTGGTGGTATATAGAATGTCACATAATTCCTCACGGTTAGAGAGTTATGGCCATGAGAAGTTGGAGACCCCAGGTTTGGGTAATGGACCCAAGTTTGTTTGATGTGTAACGGCATGAGTTATGATATATTTTCAAATAATAATATTCTATATGGATAGTACATGTCATGCCATTTTTTGTGGTATGTATAACATCACATAACTCCTCACGGTTTGAGAGTTATGGCTTTACGAAGTTGGAGGACCCTCATATGTCATCTAGAAGCCCCAAAAGGTCAAAGTAGTCAAAGTGGTTTAAGAGATTTTAAAAGGTAAGTAATAAAGTGAAGTGATGAGTGTATTATAATTCAAAGTGAATATAAAATAAATTACTTCAATAATAAATTTAATGGAGAAATTAGAAGTGGACCCAACCCTAAAATAAGGAAAGTGGGTCAAGTGACCTAGAAGATGTTTTTAAGGAAGCTATTTGTAGAGTATAAATAAGAGGCAAGGCTCTCTCATTTGAAATAAACTTGAGCATATTGAATATCTATATGTGTCTGAGTTAACCAAGGATATATAATCTGAAATTATGAGGAAAGTGAAGAAAAGAAGGCCGAAATGCAAGGAAGGATAAATTCTTTTGATAGTGCTTTCTAAGGTATGTTATTTATAGGTCATCTCACCATTTTCACTATATATATTTTTTATAAAATGCTTCAGACCATGAAATTTCTATGCAAGTGAGAAAACATATCCAAGTATCTGTGGTAAAAAATTCAGCTTGTGGGTCATTGTATTTTGGGAGTTACACTCCATGGAAAAGAGGGTTTGTGGGCAATCCTGAAACTATTCAAAATCAAGTGTTTCGGGTAAAAACATCATAACTTCTTCATAAAAGATCCAAATTAAATGAGACCAAATTTTTTTGGTTAGGGGAAAGTCTTTAGTATGTTTTGTAATAGTTTCATATCAATTCATCAAATAGTTTGTGTGGGGCACACTCTACAAGGTCGCTCTCTAGAATAAACCAGAATTCAACAAGGTATGCCATTTTTGCTATAACTCTTTTTCTGAGAGGTTCCAAGTAGTGACACTTGGAGGAATTAAAACACACTGAAGAAAATTTTGTACTAGTTTCATATCTTTATACATTACAGGCTTAAAGTTATGATTACTTCGAGTTAGGGTTGTTGACTAATCCAAAACTAGACGTGTGAGACTAAAGAAAAGTTTGATGAAAATGCTAGTCTCTTATTTTTAAAGTTAAGGAAGGTTTGTAGGAATGTGATCATATACACCAAGTCTATTATAAAGCTACAAATCAGATTTGGATGATGAAATTGATGAGGGCTTTTGGTTGTGGTACATGTTGAGTACATGGTTGAGACAAGTAGTTGATGAGTTGGCACACATACATGAGGTGTATATTTGATGATGTTGGTACATATTGATGAGTAGTTGACACATTATTGGTACATATTTGGTACATGGTTGGATGCACTTGTTTATGGTACAGGTTGATTACAGGTTGGTGCATGGTTGATGCACTTGTTTATGGTACAGGTTAATTACAGGTTGGTGCATGGTTGATGCACTTGTTTATGGTACATGTTGATTACAGGTTGAGGTACAGGTTGAGGTACAGGTTGATGCATGGTTCAGATTTATTAGTATAGGTTTACAACTGTATATCTCACAGTGATAGTGTGACAGTGGTTCCATCATTCTACTTCTACTTCAGGGTGGTAGGATGAGGCAAGGACAGGTGATTGTAGCCACCTTCCGATTGTAGCCGGAGAACATAGGGGGTTGTAGCCTCCTTCTGGTTGTAGCCAGAGAATTGGGGAGTTGGATCTTCCCTCAGGTTGTAGCCTAAGAAACTAGGGGGTTGGAGCCTCCTTCCAGTTGCAGCTGGAAAACAAAGGAAGTTGGTGCTTCCAATGAATGTAATTCTTCAAGACATATAAGAAAAAACATTCCATGGTTTTCTCCCAATTTGGGTTTCCACGTAAAAAAATGGTGTACTGTGTATGTGTATGATTTTTCATTTGTTCATTGCTTATTTAGTCTATAGTTATTGGATGATAATTATTCATTGATATAACACTTGGATTATATGGTTAAAAAGGGATTAAATTGCTCTATTACTAATTCCACCCCCCTCTCAGTAATCCAAAAATTGGTATCAGAGAAAGGTTCCTTTAGGAAATAGTTTAACCACTGGAAGAAGATCATGGATTATTCTGAGAATGGAGTACCAATGTTTAATGTTCAGAATGGTTTTAAGTATGAGATGTGGAGTAGAAGGACAGAAGTATTTTTACAGGCACAGGGACATTATATTTGGCTATCAGTTGTTACAGGATATGATAGTTCAAAAAGGGAAAATACTATAACCAAGAAGGAATTGAAGAAGAATAACAAAATAGAAATGGATTTCATCTGGGAAGGATTACTTAAACTGGTAAGAGAAAAGGTTGGTAAATGTTCATCAACCAAAGAACTTTGGGATACGTTACATGACATATATTCTTCACCCATCACAGATTTAGAAAATGCCAAAGAAGATGCAGATACAAAACACGAAGAAAGATGTTCATCATGTCAGACAGATTCAGAAGAGGAAGAGTATGATGAAGCAGAAGTTGATTACAAAGAAAAATTGATCAGTGCAATTAAATATCTAAGGAAAGAAAGGGAAGAAAACAAGTCATCCAAGAAAGAATTGATGAAGCGAAAGAAAAGTGTTCAAGGTTCTGAAAAGGATCAGTAGGTCATCAAGAATTTAAGAGCTCAACTAGAAGAGGCCAGAAGAATTGAAGAAACTCTATAATATCAAAAGAAATGTTTAGAATCCAACATAGCAGCATAAAAGGAAGACGCAGAAAAGAGAGAAAAGATATTGATGGATCATCTCAAGGAAAGAACCAATGATTTAAACCAACTTGAGGAAGTGTTTGGTCAAGAAGAGAGAAGAATAGAATAAGAAATAATTGCATTGAAAATCCAACTTGAAGAAGCAAAGAGAACAGAAGAGGTCATGAAGTCTCAGATAATGAAGAAAGAAGAAGAGGTTGAGAATCTTGAAGAACAAGTTGTCACACTAAGAGTCAAAATTGACAAGCTCAACAAGAAAGTTGAAGAGACAGAAACATCCACATCAATTGTAGAGAATGAAGAGAAGCACTCTATGTTGCTAGAAAAGAAGAATGAAGAAAATTGAAGGAGTTATGTAGAAGTACTCAAAGGAAGGAATCCCGGTCAACCAAAATCTAAGAAAACTATTGAAGATACATCTTCAAGAATACCATCCATGTTCAAGCCACAAAAAATCTTCAATCATGATCATGATCAGTCAAAGAAAAAATTTAGAAGGACTATGCCACAAAGAAGATCATTCACTTCCAAGAATGAAAATTTATTTTATGTTCATTGTTTTTATTGTACTAACTTTGGACATAAGGCTGCATATTGCAGGGATTATAAAAGAAATGTTCAAGCAGACCGTGCCTATGTGGTCGCACGTAACATTGAGTGTTACAAATGTCATAACTATGGACACATAGCCAGTGATTGTAGAAGCATGATTGATACTTCCATGAAAGAGAATACTGATATCATATATAAGAAAGTATGGATAAGAAAACAGGAAGAACAGGTGAACAAAGACCAAGTACCAGAGATCGCAATATTGACAATAAAATGAGATGAAAAAAATTCTATAGAGAAAAAGAAATATGTTAGATACAGAAAGGTTTGAAAAATAACCGAAAGAAAGGAAAGACAGGTAAATAAGGAACATGTTCAAGAGATTGTACTTTTAGACATTGTAGTGAAAGATGAATCCACAGATAGAAATAAAGAAGTCAGAGCTCAGAGAGATAATGAATCTACCAATGAAGATGATGATGAATCTATCAATGAAGATGATGATGAATACACATCAAAGCAGGAATTGTTCTAAGCCATCCATCTTAGAGACTCCCAAGTAATATGAATATTAGACAGGGGGAGTCTATGCAATATCTGTGATAGACCAAAGAACCATCCTTCGAGCAGTTTGTAGAGTTTGAGAAGACATATTCAGAGAAATTAGTTAGCAGAAGTATAGTTTGATAGTATAATGATAAATGGGTTACCATTATGGAAAGTTGTGCAAGTAGAGTCTTGGACAGTATGGACAGAGATGGATTTGTAAGAAGACTTGGAAGGTTTTAATAGATATATGATTGTGGACAAGAGCATGGATTCATAGATTGGTTCAGAGAGTGGTTCAAAGACAAAGGAACATTATTGTAATGGATGATAATTACACAGGAAATGGCTCAAACAATACTGATGGATTACAAATTGGCAGATATTTTTTTGGACACAGGTAGTGCATACATCATTTCACATTCAAAATAGAGTAATGCTCAGAAAAAACACTGATAAAACTCCCTACGAGCTATGGAAAGGAAGACCAACAAATGTGAAACACTTCAGAGTTTTTGTAAGCAAATGCTACATCAAAAGAGAAGATGGTAGAATGGGACAAAGAAATACTTGTTGGTTTCTCAAGTACAAGGAAAGAATACAAGTGTTACAATCTAAGAATAAACAAAGTTGTGGAAAGAATCAATGTAACAATTGATGAAACAGGCAGATTAGAATCAAAGGAAGAAGAAAACAAATCAATGGAACAACTTTTTGAAGAAGAAGATGAAAAAGAAGTAGAAGAGGAAGATGAAGATGAAGAAAATCTGACAGAAGCAGAAGAGCAAGTCCAACAAGTATCTCCAAAGACACCCAGTAAATGAGTACAGAAGAATCATCCTTCAGATCAAATTATCAGGAACAAAGATGCAAGAGTTGAGACTAGAAGAAAAATCTATTCACCAGAACAAACACACCTAGCACTCTTATTCACAATTGAACCAAACTGTTTTGAAGAAGCCAACAAGGATGGATTTTGGAATAAGGCCATGGATGAAGAATTGGATCAAATAGAGAAAAATGACACTTGGGAATTGGTTCCAAGACCAAAGAATAAGAATGTGACCGACGCAAAATGGGTTTTCAGGAATAAATTGAATGAAGATGGATAGGTTACAAGGAACAAAGCTAGATTGTTATGTAAAGGATATGCACAAATTGAAAGAATTGACTTTGAAGAGACATTTTCCCCAGTTGCCAGAATGGAATCAATATGTTTTCTTTTAGGCTATGCATGCTCCAAAAATGTTAAAGTGTATCATATGGACGTAAAATCATCTTTTCTGAATGGAGAACTTGAAGAAGAAGTCTACATTGAACAACCAGAAGGATTTCAGTTGTCAGAGAACACAAATTATGTGTGTAAATTAAAAAAGGCCATGTATGGTCTAAAACAGGATCCTAGAGCATGGTAAGAGTAATAAGTATCTACAATAGGTAGGGTTCAGAAAAGTAAGTGAATACAACAACCTCTACATCAAGGTAATATTTTATTAATTGAAGTTTATGTTGATGATATTATTTTTAGTAGTGATGATGACAGGTTAAGCCAGAAATTTGCAAAAGACATGCATAATGAATTTGAAATGTCATTACTTGGAGAACTATCCTTATTTCTGGGACTTTAGATACGTCAAAGAAACCAAGGAATTTTTATTTCTCAAACCAAGTATGTTAGATAAATGCTAAAGAGGTTCAGAATGGAAGATTGCAAACCAGTTATCACTCACATGCAAACCAGTTGTAAGTTGAGAAAAGATGATGATTCAAAGTCTACAGATCATAGGCAATATAGGTCAATGATTAGCATCCTACTATATGTGACAACATCTAGACCAGATGTAATGCAGGCAGTTGGACAGGTGGCACGATTTCAAGCAACACCAAAGGAATCACATGTATTAGCAGTAAAGAGGATCTTTAGATATCTCAAAGGAATAGAAGAGTTTGGATTATGGTATCCAAAAGGAAAATATCTATCACTTATTGCCTACACAGATGTAGATTGGGCAGGTTGTATTCATGATCGACGAAGCCCCAATGGAGCAGTGTTCTACTTAGGTGAGTGTTTGGTATCATGGCTAAGCAAGAAACAATCATCAGTATCTCTGTCTACAGCCGAGGTAGAGTATATTGCAGCAACAACATGTTGTACATAGGTTCTTTGGATGAAACAAACTTTGACAAATATACAGGTTGAGTATGATGAGCCCATTCCAATATATTGTGATAATACAAGTGCCATCAATATCTCAAAAAACCCGATGATGCACTCCAAGACGAAGAACATTCCAATCAAGTATCACTTTCTATGGGAACAAGTTGCAAAAAAGAACATCAGAGTGAGTATGTGGGCACAAAAGAACAAGTGGCAGACATATTTACAAAACCACTTCCACGAGAAGCCTTTGAATATCTTCGCCAAAGACTTGGAGTTATTTCTACTCCAAAAATGAATGCTTTTTGAATGATTTTTGAATGTTTATCTTATATGTCTTAGATGTACATGAGGAAGCCCCATAAGAGGACAGTCTGTCAGGGGGAGCAACCCCAGATGGAAAGATACCTTTGCCATTGATGACAAAGGGGGAGAGATTTATCAGATGCAGAGGACAAAGGCATGGTTCTAGGGGAAGAAGATTTATCATATGCATAGGATAGAGGCATGGTTCCAAGGGGAGTATATTTATCATATGCAGAGGAAAAAGGCATGGCTCCAGGGGGAGCATGAGTGATATGATTTCAGTATTGCATCAGAGTGTTTTCATCAATGCCAAAGGGGGAGATTGTTGATTAAGGTTGGTTGTCATTGATGTCAACCCTTGAAGAAAGCCCCGTAGCACAAAGGTTTAGGTAATGGACCCAATATTGTTTGATGTAAATATGACTCATTCTTGTTTTGTCATGGTTGATAAGAGGTAAATATGGATGAACTCCAAAGTGGTCCCCTTATGGTGAAATCCCTCACAGGAAGATGCTTTGTGGAGTAAGAGAACTGTAACAACCCTGCTTAAATAGATGTATAGGGATTATTAATTATAATTAATTTGATAATCTGATTGTCCTAATATGTTAGTTAAACAATAATTATTTCTTAATAATATTAACTAATTGATTATTATTAAATAGTTGTTCATATTTGTCAATGATTAATTAATTATTAATTGACTCATTAATTATTTGAGTAAAGAATTAAAGGGGTTAATAATTTAATTTATTAAAGACTTACGTATACGGGGGGGGGGAAGAAACATTAAATAAGGGGATAAGGTAATAAAGGAAGAGATAAGGAAATTACTGAGGGGGAGGAGAGTGGGTGAAGGGGATGATATGACGGGGGAAGAGTGCTATGGGAGGGCATTATGAGAAGAGGGGGAAGGAAGAATTATGGGGCAAGAGAGACTACAGTTATGGTTTGGGATTTTCTGGTTCTGTTGTTGGGTTCTGCAGTTTTTGAGGTGAATCATTGTAGGGGGCACTGGGTTGCTGGGGGTTCTGGGCACGGGGGCCAAGATTCCTTTCGGTTTCCTAGAGCTAGGGAGCCAGACAGACTTCTCCTAGCTAGCTGGGAGGTTAGTCAGTTTGGGCAGATTTTGGTCAGTGCATCAGGTTGGGAAAGGCAACAGAGGAAGGACAACCATATCAACGGAAATTAGCATCAGAAGAAGGTAATTTATTTTTGAAATTGCTGAGTTATTTTCATGCTGTAGTTAAATTTTAAATTCTGTCGAATATTATATGCTCATATGATGGAAAATGAATTACTTTTGTATGAGAAAGAATTATATGTTTAATTTGTAGGAAATTTTGGATTTAATTAAGTCAGGTCTCTACACATGGTATCAGAGCTATTTGTTTGAAATCTGGGCCTGAGGCCCAAGCTCCAAGCTCCAACTCCACCCTCACCTAACCTGCAAGCCAAGCACAATTTTTTTTAACACGGATCTATATATAAATAATTTACACATTAGAAATGTACTAGGCATAATAATATACTAAGGGAAGTGTTAAATAAATTTTAACACTTACTTCAAATAAACAAACCTATGTAAAGGAATATAATTAATTATATATACATATTCTGCTAGATAAGGGACTGTAATGAGAGAAAATTCGGCCACCACCTACTGACTGGACTATGACAGGCTTTCAAAATTTTAGTTGATTTTGCCCCTTTCTTCATATAAAAGTCGACAGGGATAAAAATTTAGTAGAACATAAAATACGGATTATTGAGACACCGACGATCAAAATTCAACCAGACGCATGCCCAAAATATCATGATAAGGTGGAATAACCTGAGCAGAAAACAAATCTAATTCACATAACATAGCAGAGGATTTCCATAGGAATCGAAAAATATTTATTAACCTTGGGCATCCATCGAGGATCCTTATGACGTGCAAGGGGATCAAGATGTCAAACTATTCTCTTCATTATTGTTACAACCCATCGCAAGAAATTAAAATTTCAGAAGTATAAAAGCATGGCAACATGAATACCTAAGTGAGTGAGCTGAAATTCAGCACCAATCAAATTTGAAGGCCAGGGATTCGAAACCTGACGACCCACAAGACATAACTCCTTTGCCCAACGAATCCTTTTCGAACTCTCTTTGCATGGAGAAAGAGACCACAATGGGCATTTCACTGCACTACACATGAAAGAAAAAAAAACTAATATAAGTATTAACAATACAAAATATATATATATATACAGTTAAAAGAAAAAAGACAAAAAAAAAACAAAAAGGAAAGATAATAATCAAGAAATAAAAAAATATATATATATATAAACCAAAGCACCAAGAGCCATACTACCATATAGGAGCGCATTGTTAGTGGGTTGGAAATGTCACCTCCAATAGTTATTTCACAAAGATTACACATGGCAGTTATGAAGAGAATCTATAATGCATTGCAAATGCGGATGCGCTTCAAAATGTGCCTCTTAAAGCCACACCAACCTCTATTCCTATCATGATAACCCCTGTTGCTTGGAATTTTTTCCTCCCATTTAGGTTAAGATTTGTTATAATCCCAGTATATACCTGAAGCTAAAGCAACAGGTATAGATATACTTCGGCAGTTCTGTAATTTGTTGCCATGAGTGGTATTGGGGGCGACATGTCAGCATACCCATTACTACTTGAAATGCAATGGCTGTCAACCTTGGTGCCCTCGTCATTCATGGAATTCCCAATCCAGTTCATCGTTGATGTTGCCTGCATTTAATTCATCCGCAGAACACTACAAACAATTACATCTCCTTCCCTAGCAGTCGGTGCATGATGAGCATAGCGACATTCATTAGCTTCTCTTGTGCAATGACAATGTACAAAATCCCTACAGATCTCCACTAAAGCGTGGTCATTTTCTTCATGGAGGACGGAGATCTCAAAATTGGCAGTGGGTGAGGTGGTCCCCAAGGCCCAAGGGAAATATTTGATGGCCTGATAACATCAACGTGATGACCCAAAGGAACAAGTGATGGTCGGATGCCAGCTGCTTCCTGCATGGAAACGCGTGTTGCTCGGAAAGGATGATAGTAGCGGCATGTTGAGCCTCGCGAACAATGATCAGGGAAAGGAATAAAGTGACTATACTAGAAGAAACTTCCCAGATTTAGTACCAGAAGAGGATGACGACAATGTAGATGGTTGTGCCACCCCCAACCCACTTGGCATACCGCCCCTTTTTAGATATTTGGCTATCCACCCCACCGAAAAATGCAATCTGGCCTTCACGGTCGTTCTCTCGACTTTAGGATTCCTCAAATACAGCTATGATACCTATGCACTAACCGACTGAGCCACTTCCATACACAAGTTATCCAAGACCAAGCACCCAAGCGCCAGGAATCAAGACACAGGGAGGAGGATCTCATAAGGGGACTCAAAAGGCGCACACTGCAAAACAAAAGAACCAGCGATTCAAACAAGCCAAGTGCCAAGATCAACTCCACTCCATATATCTCATCGAATAACTTAGGGGAGCTTCGGCACATATGAAGGACATACAACCCAAGCACAAGCACCGAACACCAGTGCACAAATCATTCACCAAGCAACAATACAAGCCATCACCTGACAAATGAGGAAGGAGACCAAGGAAGAACTAATTGCGTACCAGTTCAAGAGGGAGAACCACCAAAAAAGATGCAGAGGGAATGACCATCGTGGCCAACCATGTAGCCAAAATAAAATGACAGGAAATGTAGAGTTAGGGTTTAGAAAAGGAAGGTATTGGAGGAAGCAAGGTGGGCACGTGGAGTTCATGCGTGTCTGCACTTGTTTTTAAATTATTTTGTTTTTCTTCTATTATTTATTAAGATTTTTTTTTATAAATTGTGTGTGTGTTCGTTTAAATTTTTATTTATTTTAGTGTAAAGATAATTTAGGTTAATTTAGTTCAAATTAATTTAAAGTTAATTTAGGTTAATTTAGTATAAAAATAATTTTTAAAGATTACTTAATTATCTTTAAAAAAATCAAAATTTTAATTAAATTAATTGTGTATTTAGTGTAAAGTTAAACTACATTAAAAGTTAATTAAAATGTTAGAGGGTCCATGGGTTTTGAACCCAAGACCACCCACCAAGCGAAGTGCCTTAAGAAGAGCACTAACACTAATGCAATCATGAGTCTTTACAAATAAATTCATATACTTAAATAGATTAATGGTAACAGAGTGTTATCCTGAAGTATAAACTCCGATTATCCAAGCGTCAAGTTCACGAGACCTTACACAAAACTTATTGAGCCAATCATCGATCCCTTTCATTCCATTCCACCAGTCAAAGCCAAGCGCTAAGCTCTGATTCTTTAAAGCCAATCTACAATCCTCAAGACTCGCACCTATAGCCACCGAGACACACAATTCAACACATATGTACAATGCGCCAAGGAGAGCCCACGAGTCAAGCATCAAAGGATATTTAGTTGTAAGAAAAAAGTTTAAAGGACTTAGACTAGGACAAGCAGGAAGGAGGCGACATACATGCTAGGAGAGTAAGCTAGAGGAATTGTTGAGTATGACACAAGGCTAGCATAGCTACCGGGCAAGGGAGTCAATAGTTTTCATAGGCGAAGAAACCAATCTTAGACGCTTTAGCCCTAACCTAGCCAATCCCCTAAAGAGAGTAACGTATGTTTACAGACAAGTAAAGAAAAACTTACGCCTAACCCTGTTTCTAGTTTAAGTAGTGCAAATTTGAAACATCCTTGAACTCACCCTGACAACTTTGGTTGATGCAACTTAAAGCATACATGATGGTTAGGACTCGAGGGAATCAAGGCAGGGGAGCATCGTTCTAAGCACCGAAAAAACCGCTAGCGTTGTTGCCACCATCACCCGAACTAGCTCTCATACTACACTCGTTGGAGGCCATAAATGAGACTTTAAATGGGCGACAACCAGCAGGGACCGAAGTGGAACCCCCACCATCTGGAACGGGTAATCCAGAAGCATCAAGGGATTCAGGGGGAGGACCTTCGCTCGAAGACATCACTTGAGAATTTCAGAAGATCAAACTTCCGGAGTTTGTCGGGGTTCGTGCTAGTGAACGCGCGGAAGCATGGTTGGAAGGCATGACAAGGTATTTTTCCTTAAGGGACTATGCGTCCAACTAAAAGGCGAAGATCACAATTTTTCAGTTAAGAGACAACGCCTTGAACTAGTGGGGCAACCTAGAAAGACAACTACATCTTACCCAAGACACAGTATCTTGGGAACTTTTTGAGGAGAGGTTCCAAAGGAAATATTTGCTAGCCTACTATGAGGAACAACAGGTAGGAGAGTTTCATGCCTTAGTACAAGTAAACAGAACTGTAGAAGAATATGAGATCAGATTTATGGAATTGGTCAAATATGTTTCATATATGGATAATGACCAATGACAGGAAAAGAACTTCATCTATGGATTGAACCCTAATATAAGAGCTAGGTTGGCGATGTGGAAACCGTCTTTGGTAGCAGAAGCTGTGGAAAATTTGCATTATGTGGAGGAACACATGAACTTAACCGAAGGTACGAGACTGACCTTTCTGCATCGTCCTGGATTTGTGGGGAAGGCCCCTAGGAAATTTCCCAAGGGAGGGGGCTCAAGGCCACCTCCATATGGTAACAGAGTCGCACCAATGACAGTAACCATAGGGATTTCAATGGAAACGAGTGCAGTATCTCGTTCTTCACCAACTACACAGATAGGCCCATGACCATCTCAAGGAACAACTAGTTAGGGCAGGGGTTCCAGGGGAAGGAACTCATTTCAGAGACAGTCACATAACAATGCACAGGTTCAATCTCGTGTTACCTGTTGGGGGTGCAGATGACCCCATTACGAGCGTGATTGCCCAGAGTTACAATCAGGATTCATGCAAAGAGAAGGAAAGGCCCCGATGGGAAGAGAGAGTAACATCCACCAGATTTACGCAATGGTTAATAATCGCTAGGCTGAACATCAATCCACAGTGGTGGAGTCATCAGGTATGTTAAATCATATCAACGTTAAGATTTTATTTGATTTTGGTGCTATAGATAGTTTCATTTCACCATCTGCATTAGAAAAGAGTGGGTTGGTAGCCTACGAGCACGATGACTTTAAATAAGTCGAGATGGCTTCGGGGGAAAAACAAGTGGTAGGACCTAGTGTTGATAATTGTATAGTAAACCTGGGAGTGTGTACTACCAGGTTGAAGGTATACATCACTTCTCTCGAGGCGTACGACCTAATCATTGGAATGGATTGGTTAGAAGCTCATCAAGATTTGGTAGATTGTTTCACAAAAAGGGTGCTCTATGTAGACAACGAAGGAAGGCCAGTAGAGATCCAGGGTGTAAGAAGAAAAGTGTCATTACGCTTTATCTCAACTATGAAGGTTAAACGATGCTTGAGGCAGGGGTGTCGACTATATGTAGTGGAAGCAGTGAATGAAAGGAAGGGACCCTCATTAGATCAGTAACCGGTATTGTCAGAATTTAAGGATGTTTTTCCGAACGAGTTACGAGGGTTACCTCCTGAGAGGGAGCTTGATTTTACTATTGAGCTAAAACCTGGTGCATAACCAATTTCCAAGACCCTGTATCAGATGACAGCACCAAAACTTTGTGAGTTGCAAATGCAGTTGAAGGAGTTGTTAGACTTAGGGACAATAAGGCCTAGTGTCTCACCTTGGGGTGCACCAGTAATTTTTGTAAAGAAGAAGGATGGATCCTTACGAGTATGTATAGACTATAGGGACTTGAATCGAGCTACAGTGAAAAATAGGTACCCAATTCTGTGAATAGATGACCTCTTCGATCAGATGAAAGGAGTAGAAGTATTCTCAAAGATCGATTTGCGATCAGGGTATCATCAGTTAAGGATTAGGAAAGTGATATCCCAAAAACTACCTTTCGAACTCAATTTGGACATTACGAGTTTGTCATGGTACCTTTTAGATTGACCAATGCACCAGTAGTATTCATGAGCCTCATGAATGGCATATTTCAGAAGTACTTAGACCATTTTGTACAAGTCTTTGTATATGACATCCTCATCTATTCCAAGAACTAAAGAGAACATGAGGAACACTTACGAGTGGTCTTGTCCTTCCTTAGAGAGAACATATTGTATGGAAAGTTGTCGAAGTGTTCCTTCTTCCAGAAAGAGATTCACTATTTAGGTCATATCATTTCTGACGAAGGAATCTCTGTGGACCCAGAAAAGGTAAAGGCCATTATGGAGTGGCCAGTGCCGAAAAATGCCCATGAGGTGAGAAGCTTCATGGGGATAGCAGGTTATTATCAGAGATTTGTGGAAGGATTCTCCAAAATAGCGAAACCCATCACCACTTTGTAGCACAAGGGTGTCAGGTATGAATGGACAAAAGAATGTGATAGTGCATTCATCGAGCTTAAGAGGTTACTAACTAGTGCACCAATTCTACGAGTGTCGGATATGGAAAAGGACTTCATAATCTGCACGGATGCCTCGAAGCAAGGGTTGGGGTCCATGCTATTGCAAGATGGAGGAGTGATAACTTATGCGTCAAGGAAGTTGAAGAAACATCAAGAGCTATACGCGACTCATGATTTAGAGTTGGAAGTTGTAATGCTAGCTCTGAAACTTTGGAGGCACTATCTTATTGGGTGAAACTTTGAGCTTAAAACGGACCATAAAATTTTAAAACATCTCTTCACTCAAAGAGATATGAATGTCAGGAAAAGGCTATGGAGTGAGTTTATGAGTGAGTACGATTTTGGTATTTCATACATCAAGGGGAAGGAAAATGTGGTCACAGATGCCTTGATTAGGAGACCACGTGTCTTCTCCTTGATACCCTTAAAAGTAAATCTGAGGGAACATGTGTTGACGCAACTCCAAGGAGATAGTTGGTATTTAGAGGTTACTTCAAACATCCAGAGTGGGAGGCAGTTAGATCCAAAGTATGAAGGATATAGTCTGGAAGCAGACGGACTGCTAAGATATCGAGGAAGGATATACATCCCTGAAGAGGGGGCTATTTGAAGCATCATACTGAAGGAAGCCCATAGAGCACTTTATTGTGCACATCCGGGTGTGAAGAATATGTACGCAGACATGAGGAATCTCTTCTTTTATGTAGGCATGAAGCGCGATGTAGTACATTTAGTCTCCAAGTTCCTAGAGTGTCAACAATTGAAAGCCGATCACCATCACCCAGCAGGCCTCCTACAACCACATGATGTTCTTATGTCTAAGTGGGAAGTCATCTCTATGGATTTTGTTGTGGGGTTGTCGCTCACATCTCATAGACATAATGTCATTCTTTTGATAGTATATAAGTTAACCAAGAGTGATCATTTTATTCTGGTTAGAGACACTTACGATGTCACTGACGTGGCACGTGTGTTTGTAAATGAGGTTATCTATTTGCACGGGATACCTAAGAAGATCATTTCAGATAGGGACTCCAGATTCACTTCTAGGTTTTGGACAAGTTTGTAGTCAGCGTTGGGGACTCAGTTGAACTTAAGCACATCTTATCATCCTAAAACAGATGGGAAAACCAAGAGATTAAATCAAGTCATGGAAGACATGGTCAGGATGTATGTCATGGATAATCAAACCCAGTGGGAGAAGTACCTACCTTTGGTAGAGTTTTCCTACAATAACAGTTTTCATAGCTCCATCGGAATGCCACCCTACGAAGCTCTGTATGGAAGGCCATGCAGAACGTCGTTGAGTTGGGATAGATTATACCGAGTAATAGTTGGGCCATAATTGATTCAAGATATGGAGGAACATGTAACTCAGATTAGGCAGAGACTAAAGGAAGCACAGGATAGGAAGAAAAGTTATGTGGACGCACACAGGACCGACCGAAGTTATGAAGTGGGAGACCAGGTTTTCATTCATATCAGGCCTAATAAGAGTACCATACGGTTCAGGAAGGGGAAAAAGTTGTCACCTCGATTTATAGGACCATTCAGAATCCAAGAGAAAATTGGCCCCGTTGCCTATCGTCTCGTACTACCACCCCACTTGCATAAAACTCATAATGTATTTCATGTATCTGTTTTACGTCATTATGTTGCCGATGAATCACATAAACTAAATTGGAAGGAATTGCAGGTATCGAACGTGAGAACTCTCATGGTAGAACCATCACGCATATTGGACCATAGAGTTCGACAGCTCAGGAAGCGTCTAGTAGACCAAGTTAAGGTCCAATGGGACAAGTATAGTCCACGATCTGCTACTTGGGAAAACATTGAGACACTATGACAAGACTATCCCTCACTTTTTTTGACCACCTCGAGAATATATTTCTTGAAGGTTGGGTGTATGTAACACCACCTTTTGACTTAGACAGCGAGGATTACCTAAGGCCTACACTTTTATTTTCTACTCACAGTGAAACTATTAAATGATACAATTAAACTTTTAAGATGTATGAACCTTTATGAAAGTTTAAATGTTGTTGATGATGATGGATATAATGCGATCTACCATGTGAATGTAAATTTTATGAATGTTTAAATGTTATTGATGATGATGTATATGATGCGACATATTGTGATAATGAAAATTTTATGAATGATTAACACTATTAGAATGATGTTGGATATGATGCAATCTATTTAATAAATGATAATTTTATGAATGGGTGTCGAAATTGAATTATGGGATATTAGGAGATCT
Source organism: Picea engelmannii (assembly GCA_009831015.1). Taxonomy (NCBI): domain Eukaryota; kingdom Viridiplantae; phylum Streptophyta; class Pinopsida; order Pinales; family Pinaceae; genus Picea; species Picea engelmannii. The sequence goes on from ML784417.1 coordinate 130,373, forward strand.
ATTTATAACTTGAAAATTTTGATGTTAAGATGTTGGTACATGGATACCGAATTGAAATGATGATTGTATGCAGTTACATGATCATAATACATAGAAATGTATGAGTTTGTGTTACAGACTAATCTGTAGGTTATAGGCTATGAAATAGCCAAGGGATAATGATGATGAAAGTGGATGTCATGACCACTAGCCGAGAAACATTATGGTATGAATATTTTTATGTGAAATTATATTGGTTTGGATGCATTGCTATGATATGTGGACCAATGCAGGATTTCAGATGATGAGACTGCCCAAAACCGAATAAGCGATGACAAAACTCCCAGCAACACGGTGCCACTGTATATTCCATTGTAGGGTGTGGACCCTAGTTATGATTAGGAGGAGTGGAGGCATTTCCCACTGTGTATCCTCCGAAACCTAAAGTCATGGGAGGACGGTGTTATCTCACACTCCCCAAGACGTGTGATGATGACTATCAGTTGCCTGCTAGAGAAGCTTGGTCGAGATAGTGACAATTCCACTTATGGGTTCTATTTGGAGTTAGGTCAATATAGTTGACACTCCAAGATAGTCTAGTAGATGAAGGATAGGAATGGAGATGGAAGTAAGTTATGGAGGAAGGATGAGTAGAAATAGTTGAGAAAGTATGGAGATTTGTCTGATGGTGAAATTTAATGTTTTCCCTTCTAAAAAGAAAATGTGTGTATATATGAATATTCATAATTACGTAACTAAACCACAGTTGTCTAAATAAAATTGTTGAACTGGATAATTGTAATTAAAGGATTTCTCAAACATTTGATTGGTTTATTGTCTTTTATAAAAGACTAGTCTTGTTGATTGGATTGGATGCATACATAAATTACTAAAGGGTGATAGTTATTGATTATTAGTACATGCATGAGACTTGTATGTACTAGCTACACATGCATTTCTTGTACATGTACACTAGTATGTCTGAGCTTTATTGAATTACTTATTAATAATGTCGGTTAATTGTTATGAATGTGTGAACCATGTTTCTTTTCCTTTGTACCATGAGATACCTTAACTTCGGGACGAAGTTTCCTGAAGGGTGGGTGTATGTCACAACCCTGCTTAAATAGATGTATAGGGATTATTAATTATAATTAATTTGATAATCTGACTGTCCTAATATTTTAGTTAAACAATAATTATTTCTTTATAATATTAACTAATTAATTATTATTAATTACTTGTTCATATCTATCAATGATTAATTAAATATTAATTGACTCATTAATTATTTGAGTAAAGAATTAAAGGGCTTAATAATTTAATTTATTAAAGACTTACATATATAGGGGGGAAGAAACATTAAATAAGGGGATAACACATTAAATAAGGGGATAAGGTAATAAAGAAGGAGATAAGGAAAATAATGAGGGGGAGGAGAGTGGGTGAAGGGGAAGATATGACGGGGGAAGAGTGCTACGAGAGGGAATTATGAGAAGACGGGGAAGGAAGAATTATGGGGCAGGAGAGACTACAGTTCTGGTTTGGGCTTTTATGGTTCTATTGTTGGGTTCTGTAGTTTTTGAGGTGAATCATTGTAGGGGGCACCAGGTTGCTAGGGTTTTTGGGCATGGGGGCCAGGATTCCTTTCGGTTTCCTAGAGCTAGGGAGCCAAACAATCTACTCCTAGCTAGCTGGGAGGTTAGTTGGTTTGGGCAGAGTTGGGTCAGTGCATCAGGCTGGGCAAGGCAACAGAGGAAGGACAACCATATCAACAGAAATTAGGATCAGAAGTAGGTAATTTATTTATGAAATTGCTGAGTTATTTTCATGCTGTAGTTAAATTTTAAATTCTGTCGAATATTATATGCTCATATGATGGCGAATGAATTATTTTTGTATGATAAATAATTATATGTTTAATCTGTACGAATTTTTGGATTTAATTAAGTCAGGTCTATATAAGAACCCATGCTTAATTGTGGAATAATGAGATGAAGAAAATTGAATTTGCCAGGGAAAATATCCTAGATGGATAGTGCCTGTCATGTCATTTCCAGTGGTATGTGGAACGTCACATAATTCCTCATGGTTAGAGAGTTATGGCCATGAGAAGTTGAAAACCCCAGGTTTGGGTAATGGACCCAAGGTTGTTTGATGGGTAATGGTATGAGTTATGATATATTTCTGGATAATACTATTCTATATGGATAGTACATGTCATGCTATTTTTGGTGGTATATAGAATGTCACATAATTCCTCATGGTTAGAGAGTTATGGCCATGAAAAGTTGGAGACCCCAGGTTTGGGCAATGGACCCAAGTTTGTTTGATGGGTAACGACATGAGTTATGATATATTTTCAGATAATACTATTCTATATGGATAGTACATGTCATGCCATTTTTTGGTGGTATGTATAACGTCACATAACTCCTCATGGTTTGAGAGTTATGGCCTTACGAAGTTGGAGGACCCTCATATGTCATCTAGAAGCCCCAAAAGGTCAAAGTAGTCAAAGTGGTTTAAGAGATTTTAAAAGGTAAA
>ML784417.1:132948-165105 GCA_009831015.1 Picea engelmannii
GATAAATTAGAAGTGGACCCAACCATAAAATAAGGAAAGTGGGCCAAGTGACCTAGAAGATGTTTTTAAGGAAGCTACTTGGAGAGTATAAATAAGAGGCACGACTCTCTCATTTGAAATACACTTGAGGATATTGAATATCTATATGTGTCTGAGGTAAACAAGGATATCTAAGCCAAAATTCTGAGGAAAGTGAAGAAAAGAAGGCTGAAATGCAAGGAAGGATAAATTCTTTTCATGGTGCTTTCTAAGGTATGTTATTTACCGGTCATCTCACCATTTTTGCTATAATTTTTTTTTTATAATGATTCATACAGTGAAATTTCTATGCAAGTGAGAAAACATATCCAAGTATCTGTGGTAAAACATTCAGCTTGTGGGGCATTATATTTTGGGAGTTACACTCCGTGGAAAATAAGGTTTGTGGCCAGTCCTGAAACTAGTCAAAATCAGGTGTTCCGGGTAAAAATATCATAACTTCTTCATAACAGATCCAACTTCAGTGAGGCCAAATGTTTTGGTTAGGGGACAATTTTTAGTATGTTATGTAACAGTTTAAGATCAATTAATCAAATATTTTGTGTGAGGCACTCTCTACAAGGTCACTCTCTAGAATAAGCCAGAATTCAGCAAGGTATGCCATTTTTTCTATAACTCCTTTTATGAGAGGTTCCAAGTAGTGACACTTGGAGGGATTGCATAAAACAAATTGAAGAACATTGTGTATTGGTTTCAAATATTTATACATTACAGGTTCAAAGTTATGATTACTTGAAGTTAGGGTTGTTGACTAATCCAAAACTAGGCATGTGAGACTAAAGAAAAGTTTGATGAAAATGCTAGTCTTTTGTTTTTAAAGTTAAGGAAGGTTTGCGGGAATGTGATCATATACACCAAGTCAATTATAGAGCTACAAATCAGATTTGGATGATGAAATTGATGAGGGATTTTGGTTGTGGTACATGTTGAGTACATGGTTGAGACAAGTAGTTGATGAGTTGGCGCACATACATGAGGTGTATATTTGATGATTTTGGTACATATTGATGAGTCATATTGATGAGGTGCAACAGGATTCCTGGTAACAAGTGCAGGTCTGCATTGGGCATCCAGCCATAACCATACAACAATCTTCAGACATAGAGCTAGGTAAATCCCTGTCAGTGCCAATTCAAAAGGAAAAAACTTGTTGGTTGTGGTGAAAGTTTTTCATAGAAGAGTGTTATTTCTGCCTTCACGATGATTGTCTCAGTGATGGTTCAGATTTCAAGCTCATTTTTGGTTCATATTTCATGTTTGCTAGTTCATATTTAATGGTTGGTGAATTCAATTAATTTTATGTGTGCAAAAGATTCAAAGGGGAGGGGATTCAAACCCCTCTTGGGCACCAGGCCCAAGCCTCTGAGTCTCCTTTAGAGGATTAAACGTTTTACTGTGGCGGGGTATGTAGGCATGTGCATGTCCATTTGCAAGCCCTGGGATTTGAACACCATCCCCCTCCCTTTTCCTTTGCTCAGAAATTCCCAATAAACTACCCAAAAGCCAAATAGGAGGGGAGGGGTTCTTGAACCCAAAACCTCCATCTCCTAACTATGGAAAAAACCCAAAATTATGAAAAATGTCAAAATTAATTTTTGGGGGTGGTTAGCCAACTGTCCACCACTCAGGCACCACCACCACCCCCTAAACTTCACCAACACACACGCTCCTCCATGCCTCCATCTCTGCACATATCCCCCCTGCCTCTCCTCCTCCTCTCTTCCCCTTTCTACTCGACCTCCACATGCGCGCAATCCCTCAAAACCCTGCCACCTCTTCCCATTGTGCACGTGACCTACCAACTCCTCCCTCCACTCCACCACCTCAACTGTCATCCCTCACTTATGTTACCCTTCCCAAAACCCTGCTACACTCTCGCACTCCTTCCCCCCACCCAATGTCACCTCCCCTATGTGCACATATCCCTCCCCTCTCACATATGTGCTGCCCTTTCCCCCAAACCCCCAACCTACGTTGCTCTCCTCTGCTCCCCCCTTCCTCCATCCTCTACATGGGTAGTCCACCACAACCACCACTCCACCACCTCCTCCATCATGATACCTCTGCTCCATTCCCCCGACCACTACCACCCTCCACCTAATTCTCCTTACCCCGCACGCACATCTCCTCCTCCTCCTTTCCACACCTCCACCCATATAACCCCCATATCCTGCCACCTCCTCCACCACCGCGATCCTTGTTGTGAGTTTTGGCCTGGTCATATGGGCGAATAGGGGCCCACTTGGGTGGTTTAAAATTTAAATGTTTTTTATTATATAGTTGTTTTATATATTTTTTAATTTTAAAGTTTAATTTTTATTTTATTTAATATATATATATATATATATATATATAATAAAATTATTGTTAAAATCTCATAATAAAATTTATTTATTTATTTAATAAATTTTATTTATATACCTAAACTATATATTAAAAATTAAATTCCCCCTGCTAAGAGTTACTGGACTTGTTAATTGCATAATTTATCCATACAATGGTGGATTTTCTCCCACGAATAGTTGAAATGAACGGGGAGAAGTTAGGAATGCATTCATGGCATTAACCTCCATAAATTCCACCCATAATTTCAGTGGCATGTCCCAGAGAGATAGGGAATCATTATTGGCCCGATAAGCATACTCCGAAAGGAGGCATAATTGGGGGTCTTCGAGGAAAAATTGGGTCGGATGAGGAAATCCCATTTCAGCTACAAGTATGCAAGCCTGTAGCAGCCTTTCAATTCTGGTGTCCATCCCAAAATGGTGTCCCAATTTCAAACTTGTCCCTGATCAGTCTTCTGGTTGAATCCTTCCTGTGTACCTTTCTAGGGCCATATCTTACTCATACGGAGTCGAATTTGCACCAAATGAAAGGAAGAGGAAAGGTATCGAAAAGATATAGGAAGAAAAGGGGAAAATATACTTTTTTGGCTATTTGGTATAGGAGAAAATTCTCTTAAGGTTTAGGCCCAGGGGGTCCCCTCACCGAAACAAGCCCAAATCAAATCCATGCTTCAGCTAGCTCATAGGGAAACTTATAGGAAAAAAAGGGGGGGGTATAATAAGGTCTAAAAAGTGACTGAAAAATGGGTATTTCCTTACATACAACGAAAAAATCCCAAACTCCCCTTGCCCTCCTAAGCAACTCTGCAATTTCCCCACAGCTTGGGGCTTCATCCCGGTTAATCTGGCAGCCATGGATGGCCTGAAACTATCCTAAATGACCTCACCTACAACTACAAAACATGACAGAAATAAAAGAGCCTTTGCGATGGCACAAATTCCAAGGAAAATGGTGATGTGGCATATTTATTTTGTCATTTTATGAAAAATGATTTTTTGTAATATGAAGTCTTGCATGATTTTCTTTTTTGATATGTATGCATTATAATTAAGAGGTCAAATCATATTTGATTTGATCCCTTTTGGATAAGATTCCCTCTTGGATAAGATTCTCTTCTAGGATAATGTTACTTTTGGTAAAAAGACAAAAAAACTTTACGGTTGTTCCACTTGTCACTTTTCCAAAAGTGACAAGTGTCTTGTGACCTAACCCTAATCCTTCACCTCTCCTTTGTAAATAAGAGGGTTTGCATTGTAAAAGAGGAGGATGAATATAGTAACAAATCTCTACTAAAATTTTCCAAGACTCTTTGTGTTGATTAAGGTTGGTTTTCATTGATGTCAACCCTTGAACAAAGCCCCGTAGAAAAAAGGTTTAGGTAATGGACCCAATATTGTTTGATGTAAATATGACTCATTATTGTTTTTTCATGGTTGATAAGAAGTAAATATGGATGAACTCGAAAGTGGTCCCCTTATGGTGAAAGCCTTCACGGGAAGACGCTTTGTGGAGTAAGAGAACACATGTTTAATTGTGTAATAATGAGATGAAGGAAAGTGAATTTGTCAGGGAAAATATCCTAGATGGATAGTTCTTGTCATATCATTTCCGGTGGTATGTGGAACGTCACATAATTCCTCACGGTTAGAGAGTTATGGCCATGAGAAGTTGGAGACCCCGGGTTTGGGTAATGGACCCAAGTTTGTTTGATGGGTAACGATATAAGTTATGATATATTTTCGGATAATACTATTCTATATGGATAGTACATGTCATGCCATTTCTGGTGGTATATAGAATGTTACATAATTCCTCACGGTTAGAGAGTTATGGCCATGAGAAGTTGGAGACCCCAGGTTTGGGTAATGGACCCAAGTTTGTTTGATGTGTAACGGCATGAGTTATGATATATTTTCAAATAATAATATTATATATGTATAGTACATGTCATGCAATTTTTTGTGGTATGTATAACATCACATAACTCCTCACGGTTTGAGAGTTATGGCCTTACGAAGTTGGAGGACCCTCATATGTCATCTAGAAGCCCCAAAATGTCAAAGTAGTCGAAGTGGTTTAAGAGATTTTAAAAGGTAAATACTAAAGTGAAGTTATGAGCGTATTATAATTCAAAGTGAATATAAAATAAATTACTTCAATAATAAATTTAATGGAGAAATTAGAAGTGGACCCAACCCTAAAATAAGGAAAGTGGGCCAAGTGACCTAGAAGATGTTTTTAAGGAAGCTATTTGTAGAGTATAAATAAGCGGCAAGGCTCTCTAATTTGAAAGAAACTTGAGAATATTGAATATATATATGTGTCTGAGGTAAACAAGGATATATAATCTGAAATTATGAGGAAAGTGAAGAAAATAAGGCCGAAATGCAAGGAAGGATAAATTCTTTTGATAGTGCTTTCTAAGGTATGTTATTTACAGGTCATCTCACCATTTTCACTATAAGTTTTTTTATATAATTATTCAGACCATGAAATTTCTATGAAAGTGAGAAAACATATCCAAGTATTTGTGGGAAAAAATTCAGCTTGTGGGTCGTTGTATTTTGGGAGTTACACTCCGTGGAAAAGAGGGTTTGTGGCCAGTCCTGAAACTAGTCAAAATCAGGTGTTTCAGGTAAAAACATCATAACTTCTTCATAAAAGATCCAAATTAAGTGAGACAAATGTTTTTGGTTAGGGGACAGTCTTTAGTATGTTTTGTAACATTTTAATATCAATTCATCAAATATTTTGTGCGGGGCACACTCTACAAGGTCTCTCTCTAGAATAAGCCAGAATTCAACAAGGTATGCCATTTTTGCTATAACTCTTTTTCTGAGAGGTTCCAAGTAGTGACACTTGGAGGAATTAAAGCACACTGAAGAAAATTTTGTACTAGTTTCGGATCTTTATACATTACAGGTTCAAAGTTGTGATTACTTCAAGTTAGGGTTGTTGACTAATCCAAAACTAGGCGTGTGAGACTAAAGAAAAGTTTGATGAAAATGCTAGTCTCTTGTTTTTAAAGTTAAGGAAGGCTTGTAGGAATGTGATCATATACACCAAGTCTATTATAGAGCTACAAATCGGATTTGGATGATGAAATTGATGAGAGCTTTTGGTTGTGGTACATGTTGAGTACATGGTTGAGACAAGTAGTTGATGAGTTGGCGCACATACATGAGGTGTATATTAGATGATGTTGGTACATATTGATGAGTAGTTGACACATGATTGGTACATATTTGATACATGGTTGGATGCACTTGTTTATAGTATAGGTTGATTACAGGTTGGTGCATGGTTGATGCACTTGTTTATGGTACATGTTGATTACAGGTTGGTGCATGGTTGATGCACTTATTTATGGTATAGGTTGATTACAAGTTGAGGTACAGGTTTTTGCATGGTTCAGATTTATTGGTACAGTTTTACAGCCGTATAGTGTGATAGTGGTTCCATCATTCTACTTCTACTTCAGGGTGGCAGGACGGGGCAAGGACAGGTGGTTGTAACCACCTTCCGGTTGTAGCTGGAAAACATAGGGGGTTGTAGACTCCTTCTGGTTGTAGCTAGAGAATTGTGGAGTTGGAGCTTCCCTTAGGTTGTAGCCTAAGAAACTAGGGGGTTGGAGCCTCCTTCCAGTTGCAGCTGGAAAACAAAGGAAGTTGGCACTTCCAATGATTGTAATTCTTCAAGACATATAAGAAAAAATATTCCATGGTTTTCTCTCGATTTGGGTTTCCACGTAAAACACTGGTGTACTGTGTATGTGTATGATTGTTCATTTGTTCATTTCTTATTTACTCTATAGTTATTGGATGATAATGCTTCATTGATATAACACTTGGATTATATGGTTAAAAAGGGATTAAATTGCTCTATTATTGATTCACCCCCCCTCTCAGTAATCTGACACTTTGTGTGTGTGATAGTTTTTAGATTTTAGTTGTTGGATGTGTCACTTGTTGGTTAAGCGTTGAGGGGTAGGAGTAAATACTTGTTATGTTAGCTATCTCTAGGAGGGATTGGTTAGCTAGGTGTTTGTTGTTGCTTCCTTGGATTTAACTTTCTTGATTTCATTTTCTAACAACTTTGTTTAACTTAGTTATGTGTTTTAGTGCATATTTTCTGAAGTACTCAGTTGTTTTCAGCCTTAACTAGTGGTTGGGAGTCCTAGGGTCCCTCAAGATAGCCCTCAAATAACATTCTTAGTTGGTTTTTCATACATGTTTTCTTCCTTGTTTCATTAATGTACATTTCTGTTATGTTTTCCTACCTTTAACCTTGCTGTCCCAAACAGGAAAATTGACCATTTTAGTCAATTTCCCCCCACGGGAAAGCCATATTAGTTGGATGTTATCTATCTTTTATATACAAATTTATGTTTCATTTTATTCAGTTCTTTCATATATAAATACTAAAACTTTGTTGTTTTCCTACAAGGACATAGCCGATCACCTACTCTGCTTCTCCCAAGCGGTTGGGGACCACCTAAAGACTTGTTTGAGGAAAAGGGGATAGTAGGACAATGAAGAAAAAACATCAAATTTGATCGGTAAATCTTCCCAATCACTCTCATTTTCACCTTACATTCACTGGCACTCGTTCTGAAATTTTTGGCACACATACCCATGTTGATATGCTTTGTTTGTGTATATAGTTTGAGTAGTTTACTTGTAAATTTGTGTTCATAAAATCTGATCTCTACTTTCATAGATAATCATTAATATTTCTAAATTCCAATCCCCATACAAGAAATTAGTTGGGGCTTTCATGCACATGGCAGACTTGCCACTTGCAAAGAGCCTCAACAGATTCCTTTAGGTTGAATGGTGTAATAGTTTACTTGTAATTAGTTAATTTTGTCATCTTTTCATTGCATAATTTTTCATTCACTAATCTACAGGTGATTTCCCCGAAAGGGGTGATACAAAAAATAATCAAGCTATATACACTTGAAAAACTGCAAAACACTTGAAAACAATTCAAGGTTTTGCCCCATACACTCAAAACAATCCTATACTATTTAGCTACATACATATACATATTATTTAGCCATGATATATATGTCACATACCTATTTGCTTGTTTTTTTGTATAAAGGTTTAGATAGATTTCATATTCAGTGACTAGGAGGCATGCTTGTGAAAGCAAGACGTGACCTCACCACGTGGATTGTCTGGTCCTTTATTTCAAGCAATTTCAATTTTATAGGATACTAAGAGTCAAATCCAGGGAGTCTTCATCAAGAGCCCCTCATAAGTTGTCTAGTCAGTATAAATCAAGTGGTCATTCCTTAGTACCACACGACCAAGGAGTTGAATAGCTTAGCCTAGTTGAAATAATACTCTACTTGGGTAAGCTCAGCTAAAACTCCCTTTATGGGGGTCCTAGGCCTCTTCCTTTTCACAGGTATCTTTTTTCCATCCAAGCAACTTTAAGAGCCTGAAAGCACTAGTGATGAGAAGTGGCTAATCCCTGCTTCTCTGAATTGCATGGGGCACTCTTCAACCTAACCACCATGGTATGCTGTGACTACTCTTCTTATACTGGTTGACATAGTTCTAGGATGTGTTTTTATGATCAGGATAACCTTCAAAACAATGTAGTGGCCAAGGTATGTGTTGATAACTAAAAATTCATGAATAAAATACATTTAAATTCAAGCCTTTTGACAGTGCACCCTTCATCCATGAACTGAAAATTGAAGTTGTAAATATCCTCCCAAACATAGTTGTAACAACTTGTAAAAAGGTTTTTTTTCTCCTTTTACAGCCCCCTTTTTTATTTGAAAATCTTCTGGGATCACTTCTCAGGTCACCCCGGGGGGTATCAAGCCATTTTGGGCTTGTTTCCCCGTCTTAAAAGATTCAAATATCTTGTTGTTCACAATTTACAGCCATCTAAAAGGACTTGAATGTAGATTTTAATCTCACATTTCACCCTTTTTTCACTCTTTCACTTGAGGCATCCATTGGTTAATTGTTCAGGACCCCGGTTCACCCCGGGAACCCATTCTGGGCCATTTTCCAATGCTTTAAGGGAGCGAACAACTCATTGTTATGTTTATTTAGTTCGTTGTCCAAAAAATCAGTGATCTTATTTTCATCCTATTGTCCATAATTTTCACCTCCGGGCCATTTTTCCATCCAGGAAGATGAGGGAGGACAACACCCAGGGTGGGTGATCTTGAGAAAGACTTTGTGTAAGTATTTCACCTCTCTTTTATCCCCTTCATTACCGCCTCAAGTGAAGGACCACATGAGGTGCAGGTAGTCTATTCCTTGTACTGAGCTATCAAAGAGGTTGTAACCGACTTCACAGCCAGATAGGTCAGATCTGTCCCAATGAAAATATTTTTCTTATAACACTTGCTAATTTGAAAAAGACAAAAAAATCAAATAACAAAAAATAGGATGGGAATTATTTTGGCAGCAATTGATTCACCCTTGAAAAAAGATTTTTTTTTGAGTCTCTGTCTCAATAAATTAGGTTTAATATGGCTTTAGGAAACTAAACCATTTACATAGAGTTTTTACTCCTCTGACTAGTTATTCTTCTAGTTACTATGGAGATTCTTTTAATGCCTCCAGTGTCGTAGAATTATGTCATTTTCTTCCTTGAGTATATTCTTCCCAATTCACTTTTTTGTCATTCTTTTGTTCAAGGGAAGTTTCATTCTTTGTTGTCCATTCTTCATAATTCTTGATTTTACATGTCGACCTTTACATTTTTAAGTACTTCTTAGAATCAACAAGAATATTTTTCCTATACTCATGATGGTAAGGAATTTCCTCATTGAATTCCTATTGATGGATCAAATCTTAATGACTACAACACATTGCTCTAAGATTTTGACCTAGAGTCGCACCCTAACCCTATTTACATCATTGATAGGTGACCTTGCACCTAGCAGATGAAACTCCATCATTAGTTGTTGACAAGGAGGTTTCTCTTGTGTTCGACAACAAGAGAATTATTCACACATTGGGATTCATACATTACCTTGGAATCCATTTGACCCAATTGGTGGTTTCCTCAGCTCTGTCAGCGGTTTTCATTATTGGTCACTACTCAAGGGGTGTATTTTTCATGCATTGTTTCATATGGTCCACACGAGAGTTATACTCAGTCATGGGTCCTTTTAATATTTCTTATTAGTTCTTCCAAATTGTTGGCCTTATGTTATTCCTCGTGTTGGATGATGGGGGATTCCTTAATTCCCTCATTCCAACGAATCTCTTCCTATCTACTTCAGATCATATTTCTCTAGGATAGGGATACAGAGTCATTTTATTATCTTGGGGCTTGTATCCATCAGTAAAAAGATCCATTTTTATTGATAGTGTGAATACATCAATGTCCCCTAATCAAAAAATTCTACAAGTGTTCGATTTCATATCATCTACTCACACTTACTAGAATGTACTAGGTACCTTGATGCCCATTATCATCATCAATGAATTTTCTCACATTTTTTAATGGTAAACATCAATGAACAATAATCAAACGATGTCTCACTATGTTTGACTTCGACACATCTATTCTCATACTAAATACTTATACCATCGACGATATGATTTGAAGACCTCATGTCTACAGTAGAATCACCTATTTTACGCTACTTCCTGAGTTGCATTATATAGTACCACTTCCTTTATTTGACATTGATACTTGTGGTGGATCATTTGGAACAACTCTTATTTCCAGATATCCTCCTCTGATTCTTAGACATGGATCCACTTCTTATATCTTTCATGGCTATGATCTCTTTTGACATGGATCCAATGTGTATTCATTTTTATGGCCATGATCACTTCTTCTATATATACATCTTTCATGGATCTGTAGTGTACTTGATTTGGTGACCATACTTTTGTCACTCCTAAGCATGGCTATGCCTTCCTCAAGAAAAGAGTACTCTTACATGTTTCTTTTTGTAGGTTTTGGTCTTGGAATGCTGTTAGAAAACCTCTACCTCGGCCCACTATATCCTCACCTCCTAAATTTATAAAGTATTTTTTCCATCAGTTTTGTTTCTAACCTCACACATTAGGGGGAATCTATTATAGCACCAATTTCCACCACATATGCATTTGTGGTATCTTGGTCATTCCCTATCCTACTTGTAGACCTTAATCCCCTTTTTCATCCTTTGAATTAAAAAAAAAAACTACATTTTTTTACATATACATGCCCTATCAATTATGCAAGGCACGTGCATATGTGGGTTGCTCCTTTGTAGGGCGCGTACATATTTATTTGGCTCAAAAAAATAACAAAATACATATTTTTTGGTGTGGTTTACTAGTTCCCCCAGTTCCTGAACCCATATTTGCTGATGTTTGGACAACATTGGGAAGAAATTATTCCACACACACACACACACACACACACATATATATGACATGATATTTATAATACAAGGTATTAGTATATATAATAAAAAAGTAGTTATTCATTGATCATATCTTATCTCATATGAAAAATCAACATGGTATCAGAGTGGGACTGGGCTGACTCCATCACGGGAGGGCCAAGGGAAATGGAAGGGAAATGAAAGTCTGCATAGAGGAGTAATGCGTATGATATGTTGGAGAAGAATGGTATCTCTGAGGTCATGAGAAAGGAGTCATTTCCATCACCATTTAAGAGTGTGTGCTTTCTTGAAATAGACCTATGATATATATATATATATATATATAATACAAGGTATCATTATATATAATAAAAAAGTAGTTATTCATTGATCATATCTCATCTCATATGAAAAATTCACATGGTATCAAAGTGGGACTGGGTCTGACTCTGTCATGGGAGGGACCAAGGAAATGGAAGGGAAATGAAAGCCTGCGTAGAGGAGTAATGCATAGGATATTTTGGTGTGAAATGGTATCTATGAGGTCATGAGAAAGGAGGTGTTTCCATCACCATTTAAGAGCGTGTGCTTTCTAGAAATATACCTCCAAGAGAGACCCACCATAGTCATCAAAAATAATTATTTTCACCATCTACTACAGTTCATAATTTGTTTTTAAGTAGAAGGTCGAGCAATGTGGAAGACGCTTGGACATCAACAAGAGGATGAGATGTCATCATTGTTGGTTAAGACAAGGCATTATTTTTTTTTATTGAGCCATCAATTGCTACCTAGAAAGGAGCCAATGTAATGTAGAAGGAGGATGCCACTGCTATTTTGGTTGTTGTGATTGTATTAGAAATTCTATCAGGCATTGTTCAATTTTTTTTTTTTTTTCAAGCTAGAATTGAAAGGCATCGGTCTATGGTCATTTTGGTTGGACCGTCACTGGTTTTGTTTTTTGGTTGCAGATGATCAATTGGTTAGAGGGTGAGAGGTAGAGGCATTTCACAAGATAGATTCCAAAAAATATACCATTGATTTGTATTAACTTGAAATTCAACGTTGTTATAGGGAAACAAACATATATTTTTCTTATGTTGGTAGTATTGATATTGCACGCTAACTACTTGATGAAATTTCTAAAAGAGATGTTATATCATGGAATACTATGATTTCCAAGAACACCCAAAGTGGAGATGTGAATGATGCTATGACACTCTTTCATGATATGCTATTGGAAGACACAACACCTACATCATTTACCATTATAAGTGTTCTCTCGACATGTACACTGTTGGTAGCACTGCAAACAGATTAGAGATTGCACGTCAATTGTTTAATAAAATATTTGATAGAAATGTGGTTTTATGGAGTGCAATGATTGTCGTATATGGAATGCATGGATATTCCATTTAGGACTTGTGTAAAAGGGATGGAAATACTTTGATTGCATGATTCAAGATTATGGCACTAGACCCAATTCAAAGCATTATGCATGTATGATCGAAATTTCTACTAGGTTGAAATTTCATTCTTCATGCTCTTTATTGGGGTGTAATGTGCACAACATTTTCACAGAAAATGTTTGATGCATAGGATACATGATTCTCATATATAGGAAGTCTCTAGGAGAAATATACCTCCAGAAAGAGATCATACTAGATAGCAAAGACAATTCCAGTGATCATGGATACAACCAGTTAAGACCGACTATAGAAAAACTATGGTGATAGATATAATAAAGGAGGAAAACACATTATGAGATTCAGAGGGAGTAGGTGTAGTTGTCCCAGTACATGATTTGAGCCATGATATGTTGAGGAAGCAAGCATGAAAAAAATTCTAATGTATGTAAAGGAACTCCTAGAGAGGGAGGTGGTGCCACATCCAGAGGAAGCAAAGATTGAGTTACCTCTAAATAAGAAGGAAGAGATACTTTCAGTGTCAGAGGGAGAAGAAACAGAGGAGAATTCACCTCTAGCTCCAAAGGGAGTAGTTATTGAGCCACTCTCAGTTCCAAATAAAGCAATTGCAAAGGCATCAATTGGAGAGAGAGAGTGGAGGATCCAGTTCCACAAAGAGAATTCCTAGAGGGGGGAAGTTGCTGACAGAGTAGAGAAGCTACTCTCAGTTTCAGTGTTTATCAGTTACAGATTCCCATAGGGAGTAGTTGATGTTTCCATAGATGTTTTAGCGAGTCGGAAGAGACCTTCATGGGATTGTTAGACTATGAAGCAGGTAGAAGGACATGGAAATCCTCATGATACCTTCCAAGATATCAAGATACCTCAGAGATATTCATGCTATGCTGCATCTATGAGACAAATCATTGATTATGAGCCTTCCTATTATGAGGAGGAATCTAGTTAGCTAGTATGGAGAGATGCCATGATGGAGGAGTATCAGTCCATCATGAAGAATGATTCGTGGGATATTGTTTTGAGACCTAAGGGGAAGTCTGTAGTGACTTCCAAGTGGATCTATAAGATCAAACACATAGTTGATGGAAGCATCGAGAAGCACAAAAGAATATTTTTTTCTAGAGGATTCTCTCAGGTGGAGGGAATAGATTATGAGGATACATTTTCTCTTGATTCTCAATACACTTCTATCCAAATGATTATTTCCCTTCCAGCATCCATGGGTTGGATACTACATCAGATGGATGTGAAGACAACCTTTTTCAATGGAGACATTGAGGAAGAATTATACATCGAGAAACCAAATGGTTTCGTGATACATGAGAAGGAGTCTCATGTGTGCAGGTTGAAGAAGGTCCTGTATGGAATCAAGAAGACACCTAGAGCTTGGTATGTGAAGATTGATGGACACCTGATGATTTTGGGATTCATAAAAGGTGTCGATGATCCCAACTTGTACTACAAGTCTGTTAATGGAGAGTCCCTAATTTTGGTCCTCTACATTGATGATTTATTCCTCACAAGTACAGAGAGCCTTATTGTTGAATGCAAGTATGTGTTAGCCTATGAGTTTGAGATGAAGGACCTTGGTATGATTCACTACTTCTTGGGAATAAAGGTGTGGTAGAGAATTGATGAGATCTTCCTAAGTCAGGTGTTATAGAAAGATTTTCCTCACCATATGCAATCTTGCACATAAGGCCTTTTTCCATTCCCCCATGCAAACTTATCATCCCTGTTTGTAAATTCCAGAGCTTAAAATACAATTTTTTTCCAAATGTACACATCTTTCCTACTATACAACATGTGTATACACAGGCTGCTCCACTACAGCCCGAGTATATCAAGTTTTGTGACAAAAAATGAAAATTAATGTCGGGTTTCCATGTCACGACAGGAGATCTCTGATCCTTGGCCTTTCATATACTAGAAATGTTCAGACTCGACCCTTCAGTTACATTTGAAGGCTATAAATGGTCCAATTTTGATTTATAGAAAAGAGGAGAAAGAATTCAAATTTGAGACAAGAGTTACTCTTGAGAAATTATTTACTTCATATTGAGTTTGCATCCCTTTGTCCTTTAAGTCTGAACACAATTTTCAACCCCCAAGATCTTCCCTTATTGATTTAGAACCTCATTGTCTCTCTTCTATAAGATTGCCTTTGGTGGAGGATTGAAGTGGTGGAGGCCTAGCTGGAAGGAACTTAGTTTCTCAGTTCCGAACTGTGCCAACATGAAAGTCTATAATATTTTCACTTATGTTGATCATTTATTAATAGAAATATTCCTTTCCCATCCAATTGATATCTTGCAAATATTTGAGTTATTATCCATGGGCGTATTTGTTATGTATATTAATGGATTATGTTATCTAATGTGTTAACCTTTTATAATATCACCACATGCTTTCTTTTCTTGGTTTTTGAGAACTAGTTATAGGTATATAGCTTTGGGTCGAAGTGCTCAATGGTGGACTTCATTGAACATCTAGACGAGGTAGGTCTCTTTCTTATCTTGCTTGCATATTGGCTTATATAGATTTTTTTGGTGATAGAGTTGATTTTTGCAGTCATTTCCGTCTGTTGTGGTTTACCCTAGCCATAGAGATTTTTTCCCTCGTAACAAAATTGGCGACCATACTGGGGATTGATCTTCTTTCTAAGGGTTTGGAGTACTTTTCTCCTTACATTGCTCTCATTCTTTTTTTGTTTCTTGTCGCATCATTGCTTGACTGTTTATGTTCACTCTAGGTTTGAGTTTTTCATATTTCTCCCTTGCCTAGCCTTGTTTTTGAAACATATATGCGCTTTTTTGCCTGACAATCGCATACATACGTGGGTTGTCCCTCTACAAGCTGCGTACATAAGCTTTGTTTTCCTAAACAGTCACGTACATCAGCTTTCCTTGTTTTTTTGTTGGGTCTGGTGGTTGTTGGGTGGGATTTGATGTTTGATGAGTCTTCTTATGTCTCTGTAGTGCATGTTAAGTGCTTGTGGGATGACATGAAACCTATCTTTGGTTGAATTTCTGGGCGGATTCTTTCTCATCATATTTTCATTTTTTTTCCTTGTACATTGGGCTGGGTGCTTTTCTGCTTGGTATCCTGCTTGAGTTATCTATTTTTACACACAATAGAGCTTATATTTCAAGTTGCTTTTCAGTCCATGCATTTTCATTTTTATTATATTGAAAATACAAAAATATTAGGCATTTTGGTATTTTGAGTCCTTGTCATTAGCTTAGTGCATGAAATGAAAGATTACATTTTTACTTCATAATTGCAGAGTTGAAATTGAAAATTGCATTTGTTTTTAGAATCATATCATTCATTGAAATTTAAAGTTAGGGATTTGCATTATATTCATATTTACTTTTCTTGCAGAGTCATAACATCATGAGTTTCACTACCATACCTTTTTGAGTAACCACGACCACTAAAATTAATGCTATAATTTAAAATTGATTAGTCACAATTTTATTTTCTAGGGTGCACAAACTAGATTAGGATTTAGTGGCTTGGAATAGGATTTTGTGAGTAAACTTATCCAAGGCAATTAAATCAGCATATGTGTCTGAGAAAGGGAGTGGAGAAATCCATTGTATAATTGGTAATATCAGGAGGCTCTGCTCACACCAGAGTTAATCAAGAGGTCACGTGAGTTTGTTTGAAGGGATATCCCCCTAATACCTTCTTAGCGTCAAAGATATTTTTGTGGATCTATTTGTATCTGGGGATCTTGCTAGTGCCTTTACCTCTGTGAGAGGCAGTACTTTCAATGTTTTGGTCTTTTCTACCCTACCCATATGGTGGACCTGACTTACGACTGCTTGTTTGTGCATCAATTATAAATTGGTTGCTTAGTTTCTTGACTTAGGTGCCACATAGGTTACTTGCAGGGGTTATTCTGTAAGTACCCTGGGTCAGATAAGGGTCAGACAACACACAACCTTTATGGAGGATTACCTCTCTGGGGGGATCTGACAGAATGGTTGTTAAGCCCACGAGGGCCCTTATAACTAATTCTGATACCTCTGATCTTTAGCAGGGAGTCTCAAGCCCCTCTTGGGCAAGACATACCTTCTTTAGGGAGGGAGGCCACATTCAACCACTTTACCCCATTTTTGTTCATTTTGTTCGTTTGACTTTTGGTGTGCTCTTTGATTATTGGTTGGCCTTAGGATTTATTTTTAGTCTTTAGAGTCTTAAGTCATCGTGGATTCAGACCAACGTCCTTTCGAGTCTTTTCCCTCTAAAAGGTGTAGAGTTATTAGGTGTGGTACAAACACCTCCATTGTTAAGACTTGTGATTCTACAAGGATGAGTACTGAATCTAATATCCAGAACATCGGGAGCCCTTCGCCTCCCACACCCACTATAGTAAATGGCACCCCTTCGACTCCTACAACCACAATGGTTGTAGTGTCGGAGGCAGCTATAATTACTATGGCTCGGACTATAGTGAATGCTCAATCTCTTTCCTCAAACCCTTTTGGGTATATTGGTCACTCACCAGGCTATAATGCTCAGTTCATCCCTATGGCCTCTAGTCCTTTTTCCTATGGTATGCCAAGATTTAATCCACATTTTTCGAACACCATCCCAGCTAGTGGACCTAATGCTAGCATTGGGATTGGGGGAACTACACCTCCTTATACTCCATTTTCATTTGGTGGTTCTCAAATCCCTCAAACGAATCCTAATATGGGAGGCATTCCTGTTTTTAACCCCGGGTCTAATCCTCTTGCTTCAGGGTGGAAAAATCAACCTGGTAGATAAGCTTCTACTCAAGTTTATTCCTACACCCCTACCTCCTCGGTGTTGATTCCAAACAATACATTTGGAATGAAGAATCCACCTCTATCCTCTGGATTCACACCCATAGGAGGTTAGTTTCATGCTTTGGGAAACCCCCAACCCGAATCCAATCTGACTGGGGACAATTTTTATAACCGTCATCAGAACATTCCTACTGGAATGATGCCCAACCAAGTTTTTATGAATCATCCTGGAGGAGGGCCTTACAATCCCGGACATGGCCATGGTTCTTACCAAAACCTTGGATGGGTTGTAGTTCCTTAAACATAGTCTTTCCCGGGAGCTTGGGGCTAGATGCCGCAACCGCGTCTCCCTTTTCTGGCCAAGCTTAATCTGCCATATTTTTCTAAGTTGATGAACAACCCTATGAGTCATGATCCTACATGACCCCCCATCCCTACCAAGGTTCCTTCAGACATCCAAAAGTTAGAAGGTAAGAATGGTGAGGATCCTGGTGATCACGCTACTACCTTTCACCTATGGTGCTCCTCGAATTCCCTTAATGACGATTCTATTCGGTTAAGATTATTTAAATGAATCCTCATTGGAGTTGCTATGAAATGATATATCAGGATACCTAAGGGGGCATATGGGACCTTTATTCAGTTGGTGTTGGTCTTCCTTAACCACTTCCAATTTATGATTCGTTACGATGTTGGCCTAGAACTTCTATCAAATTTATGCCATGACACTGCCACTCATATCTCGGATCATATCCAGGAGTGGCATAGATATAAGTGGTTGATTAAGGCCCTCATACCCCCAACCTTTATTTTAGAATGGTTCCTTAAGTATTTGCACGCTCCTGTCTCGAAGGATGTTTCTCCATCTGGGGTTACCATTGAGGAAGAAGCAATCTTTAGAGCCCAACAATTAGATCTGATATACGCTTAGTATGGGATGTTATACCACCTTCTTCTAGACACACCATGGTCAACTTACAACCCTAGACAAAATATCATACCTCATGTCGATGGCACTGTAGGTACTGCCAATGTAAAGTCCGCAGACTCAGTGACAAGCCATTTGAAAGAGTTGTCTCTAAACAGCCTGCAGGAGGGCCAACTTCATCTGTGTCTTCCAATCCCACTCAGTCGGCAGATGTACATTATGTGCAATTGTCGGCCAACCCAAATGGTAACCAACAACTAGGTGGGAATAATAAGAAAGGACGTAATAATCGTAAGGGTTGGAAAAATGGTAATAAACCCAAGGACAATGGTAATAATGAGAAGACAGATAGTAATGTTGGAGAGGAAAAACGAGAAAGACATAAGGTGAAATTTCCCTATAAGCTTTGCACAAATGATCAACTTACCCATTTATGCCCCAAACTTGTGGAAGATGCGAGGATTTTATCTCTACCACCCATCGTACTAACAAATCCTTTTCCACATAACCAACACATGGCCTCGAGCTCCTCAACTACTAGAAATGTGAATGGTGGGAGTCAAAACCCGTCATTGCAAGATGGTGACTGTTTGTGCATCAATATGGTCAATGCAAAAGTTAATGTAGCCACTTGATCTCGAGATTATAGCTCTTCACAAGCTATTCCTAGTCTATAATCTCCCCCTCCTCCTCCGGAGATAAATTTACAGATTGAAAAAATAGAGCCACCGCCTCATATTCTGAAAGGAGTACTCAAGCACTCTACCCACAATCCAAATGCTAGAGTCACCCAAAACTACTCTATTGTTGAGGACCTGGGTCAAACCCCTTGTATGATGTCAGATTTGGAGTTACTCTAGACGTGTCCTTCACAAAGGAATGACTTACTATCTACTTTAGGATCTCTAGAGCCCAGTGGCTCAAAAGTTATCAAGTTTGACGTCACAAATGTGAAGCCTCGCCTGCCTTACCATGTGGCTTTCCAAATCTACGTGGAGTACTCAAAGTATACCATCAAATGTGTGGTTGTTGATGAAGGCACTGCTACATGTGTGATGTCCGTGATTTGTTCAAAATCGCTTGCTTCTCCGACTCTTTCCAAGTCATCAAACATGTTGATTATTGTTGACGATCATTCCTTCTACCCTCATTGTATTCTTCCTGCCTTTTCGGTCCAGTTAGGTGGGAAGATGGTAGAGGTGGAGGTCAAGGTAGTTGATGTGCCTCTTGATTATAACTTGTTACTAGGACGCAATTGGACCTATGCTATGGTCATCGTTGTATCAGTTTTCTTTCGTACTCTTTGTTTTCCTCATGAAGGGAATATCGTGATGATCGACCAGTTATATTTTGCGTACTCTAGTCCTAATGCATCTATCAGACCATCAATCCCTGTGATTGACAATTCTCAACTGGAAAATTAGAATATCAGTGTCAGAATGTATTCTTTCCTTATGGGTACTTTCGACTTGATGGCATCGATTCACCACGTTTACACCATGTCCAATAGGCCCATTTCGACAAGGAGGTCCATTCCTTTCCGCACTTCCTATTTTAGTGATCCATGGACCCTACCTTCATCGAATGCGTCTTGTGAGGGTCAGCCACATACTAGAATTATATCACCAATGTCTGCTAGTCATGTTGGAGATGCATCAACAACCTATGCTATTCATGTTGAAGACCAATAACCAACCGCTGCAAGTCATGTTGGGGGCACAAGTCTGGTCATCACTAGTCACACTACACATACATCACCAACCTCTGCTAATCATGTTGGGGATTCATCACCAACCTCTACTTGTCATGTTGGGGATTTTCTACTAGCCTCTGCAAGTGATGCTGGGAGCATGTCACCATCCACTGCAAGTCATGTTGGGGGCATTCATACGATTGAGAAGCCTAGACATGTAAGACGCAAGCCAAAGTTCCTTTGTAGGATTTACAACGGAGATCACCTTACTTGTTTGATCCCTGCTACTGCTATGGTACAAGAAGAGTGGTCCTTTCCTGGGGGCCCTTTGGGTTCTGAGTCCTCTTTGGCTTCCCAACCTTATTTGGTTGATACAGCAGTCATGTCGATGCAATATTCAGCCAACACCCCTCTTCCTTTAGGGGTTGATGCATCTCTTGACCTTTTTGTCTCGCATCCTATTCAACCAACGGTCGTGTCGATGCAATATTCGACTGACACCACTCCTATTTTGGAGGGTGATGCATCTCTTGACCTTGTTGTCTCGCATCCTATTCAACCAAAAGTTGAAGAAGTGGTCATGTCGATGCAATATTCGGTCGATCCCACTCTTCTCTTGGAGAGTGACAAGCCTAAGGAAGTGAAATTTCCAATGCAATCTTCAGTCAATCCCACTCTTATTTTGGAGGGTGATGCGTCCTTCAACCATGTCCTTAGCATATCTAGTTCTATACCTTCTTCACTAGGGAGAATTACACTCTCTTCGAGTATGCTCCCTCCAAGTCCTAGGGTGGTTTCCTTTGATTGGAATAATCTTGTAGAACCTCGACTTCCTTCATCTACACCCTTCTAGATAAGGGGCATTCATCGATATATTGTAGATAAGGTAACCTCTACAAGTATTTTATCCTCCTCAACTTGGAAAGCTTTGGTTTTTCCCAATATTGTGTCAAATCTTCGTAAGTTGCTGGCCTTTCACAAAAGTCCTGCACGAGAGCCTTGGCTTCCCCCTTTACATGTTTTTTAAAATAGCATCAACGATTATGATTTAAGCTCTTTTTCGACTCGTCTAAAAAATGAAAATATTGTCGAGTGATTTGTCCCTTTCACACTCGTTAAATTGGACTTGAAAGGTCGTGAGTCTTAGTTAAGATCTTTTCCGACTTGTTTTCATAAAGATAAAATATTGTCAAGTGAACTTGTCTCTTTCACACTCATAAATTGGACTTGAAAGGATGTCTATTTGGCACAAGTTTATCCCTTTTTCAGACCAAGTAGACTAAAAATCATAAAAAGGGACATTTTTTGGCATTAAGTTGTGATTGCATCTCTTGCCCTTGCTTGCAGTATTGAGCCTTTAGCCGGTTCTTGCTTTGCATTATAAACCATTTGCATCAGCAGTTTTTTCATCCTCAACCAAGAAGAACCCCGTTTATATCCTTTTCAATTTGACACCCTATACCCAGGAGGGAACATTCCCCCGAGTGTCCATATCCTGCATGCATATCCTTGCATTGAGCATAGGTATCTTCCACTGCTAGAACTAGTTTTTCTTACTTGCAACACTCGTTTCCTCCTCTATATCATAACATTCATTTATCTATGAAAACACAAAAAACAATGGGCAAGAAGGGAGTATGATATTATATTCGAAGCATTTGTGTCACCTTTGAACATAGCACAAAGTTATTGAGTCCATTTGTCGCCATAATTTTGGGTTTAGCATGGCTTTAGGAAGCTGAGATCATTATAGAGTCTTCTCTACTGACTAGTTACTCTTCCAGTCCCTATGGAGAATATCATTGAAGCCTCCTGCATCTCATGGCTTCATCATTAAGTCTATGTTGTCAGAGTCTTCTGTATGTCTCATGCTCTTATTGAAAGGAACTCTATCAACCTGTGTCGACCACTTCTTAGAACTCTTCACTTTGCATGTCATCCATACCCTCAGTTTGTCTCAGATTCACATGATATTGTAGTCCTATCATTGGTAGGTAACCTTGAACCCAAAATTTGACATTTCATCATTGGTCGTTGACTGGGTGGTTTCCCTTGTGTTCAACAGAAAGAGATATATTCACACATTGGGATTCATGGAGTGTGTTGGATGCCATTAGCCTTATTGGTGGTTTTCTCACCTTTGTCAGAATTTTTCCTCATTGGATGTTATTCAAAGGGTCTTTTTGTGTTTCGCTTGCACTTGGCACACATGAAAGACGCACAAGGTCTTTGGTTCATGAACATGTTCTCCGTCCGATTTCCACCAAATCATGAAGCTCCTGCTTTGTACCTCGTGCTAACTGATGAGAGATGCCTTAATGATCTCCTTTTAGCGGGTTTCCTTCCATCGAATTCAACTCATCTATTTTGGAAATGGGACCTAGAGTCTTATGAGTACCTTGATTCTTGCAATCATTAGTGGCAAGTTATCTTTCCATCAAAAGTTGGGAATACATCAATGTCTCCCAATCGATGGATTCTTCAGGTGTTCGACACCAACTCCTTTATTCACACTTGTAAGAATGTACGTGGTGCCTTGATACCTACTTTCATTATCGGTAGGTTGTCTCACATTTGTTAACAGTATACCTCAATGACCTGTAATCAAATGATGTCGCATTGTGTTCGACCCTAACTTATTTATTCACATGATGTAGACTTGCACCCTTGGCAGATTGTGTATAAGACTTGAAGACATCACTATGTGGCCAAATATTTCCAAAGTTGTTACTTCCTTTTCATTGGACCAGTACCTATATGACTTTAGGGATCATGGGAGATCAGATTGTACTCCATTGTATACAGATATATTCAGATTGGTTTTGAGACTGGTTCTACTGGGCCTTGTTCGTGACTATGATAACTTTTGGCATGTAACCACATTTGTATTTTCCTATTCATGGCCATAGAATTTTTTTTGGTATTTTCACATGGATCTGCAGTGTAATTCTATTGGAAACCATGTATGCAAAGTCAGTGAAGAATGTAATGAGCAACTAGTTCTTCTAGCTGGTTCCCCATCATCCCACTTCTGGGTTGTTTATAATGTATTTTTTCCATTGCATATACTCCTTTGATCTCACACATTAGGGGGCATATGTTATAGAAATATTTGCCTCACCATATGAAATCTTGCACAAAAGGCCTTTTTCCATTCCCCCATGTAGACTTATCATCCCTATTTGTAAATTCCAGAGCTAAAAATACAATTTTTTTCATATGTATGCATCTTGCCTACTATATAGTATGCATCTACACAGTCTGCTCCACTACAACCTGCGTACATTAGGATTTGTGCCAAAAAATGAAAATCGATGTCAGGTTTCCATGTCACAACAAGAGATATCTGATCCTTGGTCTTCCATATACTAGAAATGTTTCGAATAAGCCCTTCAATTCCATTTGAAGGCTATAAATGGGCCAATTCCAAGCTATGGAAAAGAGGAGAAGAATTCAACTTTGAGAGAAAAGTTACTCTGGAGAAATTATTTACTTCATATTGAGTTTGCATCCCTTTGTCCTTTAAGTATGAACACAATGTTCATCCCCCAAGATCTTACCTTATTGATTGAGAAACTCATTGTCTCTCTTCTATGAGTTTTCCTTTGGTGGAGGATTGAAGTGGTGGAGGCCCAGCTGGAAGGAACTTAGTTTCTTGGTTCTGAACCATGTCGACATGAAAGTCTGTAATATTTTCACTTTTGTTGATCATTTATTAATAGAAATACTCCTTTCCTATCCAATTGATATCTTGCAAATATTTGAGTTATTATCCATGGGTGTATTTGTTATGTATATTAAGGTATTATACTATCTAATGTGCTAACCTTTTATATTATCACAATATGCTTTCTTTTCTTGGTTGTTGAGAACTAGTTGCAGGTATATAACTTTGGGTCAAAGTGCTCAATGGTGGAATTCATCGAACATCTGGACAAGGTAGGCCTCTTTCTTATCTCACTTGCATATTTCTTTATATAGCATGTTTTTGGCATAAAGTTGATTTCTGCAATCATTTCTGTCTGTTGTGGTTTACCCTAGACATAGAGAGTTTTTCCCTTGTAACATCAGGGGAAGTACAGAATTGAGATATTGAAGAAGTTTGGGATGTTGAACTGTAAGCCCATGGCTACACCAATGTTGACAAATATTAAGAAACTAAGTGTCTCTTCTTCCAATTCCAATGAGATTGATCCAACCCTGTAAAAACAAATGATTGTATAATTGATGTATCTGATTAACAACAGACTAGATATTTTCTATGCAATGAGTGAACTTATCAAGTTCATGAGTCAACCAAGACAAACACACTAGATTTATATGAAGCATGTGTTGAGATACCTGCAAGGCATAGTTGGACATGGTTTGAGATATAATTCTATTATTTTCATGAGATTTCAAGGATATACTGACTCCGCTTGGGCAGGGAGCACAATGGACATGAAGGGTACCTTCGGGTGTTGCTTCACTTTGGGATATTCCATGGTTTCCTGGTGCAGTAGGAAATATACTTATGTGGATTTGAGAATCAAAAAATAAGAGTACATTGCATTGAGTGTAGCAGTCCAAAAAGTAGTGTGGCTTCGCAAGATCCTTGCATATTTATTTTGACATGTGCTAGATTCCATCATTATTCATTGTGATAACCAGAGTTGTGTGAAGCTCTCAAAGAATCCAGTGTTTCATGACAAATCAAAACACATTGATATCAAGTACCATTACATCCAAGACATGGTGCAGAGGAAGGTAGTACTAGTGCAGTACCTTCCTACAGATGATCAGGTTGCTGATGTTCTTACCAAACCCCTTACTAGGAAAAAGTTAGAGTACTTCCGTGACAAACTTGGTGTGGCAGAGAATTCCTCCCTTGATGAGAGGGAATTTTAATGTTTTCAACTTCCTGAGACATTATCCATATCG
Source organism: Picea engelmannii (assembly GCA_009831015.1). NCBI lineage: Eukaryota > Viridiplantae > Streptophyta > Pinopsida > Pinales > Pinaceae > Picea > Picea engelmannii. The sequence goes on from ML784417.1 coordinate 157,442, forward strand.
TACTCCTCTGTGACTGAGTTGATTTGATATGTGAGGACACTTATCCAAGAGGGATAAGAGGGGTTGAGATTATATCCCAACATCCTCTATGGAGAGCACATGAGGACACATCCCCTATGGAGAGCACATGAGGAAACATCATGGAGTTGACCTTGACATCACACACTATGGGGAGTTGACCCTAGTGTTTCTAGAGGGAGTAGCCTCTAGAAGTCCATATCGTACTACTTTGTGACTGAGTTGATTTTATCTGTGAGGACACTTATCCAAGAGGGATAAGTTGGTTTGGGATTATAACACAACGCCCCTTGTGGAGAGAACATGAGGAAATTTCCCTTGTGGAGAGCACATGAAGACATGTCAAGGGAGTTGACCTTAACATCACACACTATGGGGAGTTGACCCTAGTGTTTATAGAAGGATTAGCCTCTAGAAGTTCACATGGGAGTGCCATGTGTGATAGAACTTTTGTTACAATGTCTCAAGTAAGCATCAAGCGGACCTTCTCCTAGATTGGGCATCATACCAAGCGAGATAGGATGCATTTATCACAAAGGTGTACTTGTGGTAAATGGCCCTAGGTGTAGTCCTTCCTTGATAATGAAAAGGAATAATATGGACTCGAGGTGCTTAATGTGCTTTCCATGTTTCAATTAGCATCATGATGACATTCAGTCACAGGTGTGAACCTGTGGTGAATGACTCTGATGTGGTATTTGTCCTAGTCATGGTGATTTGACAAGGAATGATAAAGACTCAAGATTCTAGACTCTATCAAATGTGGACCTAAAGTGAGTATGATCTCAAAGAGACTCAATTAGCTCAGCGGGAGTTGTAGAAGGAGTTTTTCCTTGGTTCAGGTGGGAGAGAGACTTCTACCAAGATTGAAAGACAAGTGTTAGGAGTATAGGGAAACGTTTGTATACTTCAAAGACAAGATTTGGAATGATAAAGAATGTCTCCCTCATTGAGAGGGAGTGTTGATGTTTGAAAAACATTGAAAAGACATTCCTCCACACACACACACACACACACATATATGACATGATATTTATAATAAAAGGTATAAATAACTATAATAAATAAGTAGTTATTTATTATCCAAAGGATTCATCCTTTCATCGATGGTCACCATATGTTCTCTATATATGGAACAATCATCATTGTAATAACACATTGATCATATCTCATCACATATGAAAAATCAACAATGTTTCCCATTCACAATTGTTTACAACTACTCTGACCACTTGGGGAGAGAATAAAAAGATATTAATTCTAGAGGAGAGGACAGTCATAACTTGAAGCATCATTATGTTGACAAATTCTTTCTAGAGTCTGCAAGCCCCTATTTTGAATTAGTGAAAATTCACCCTAGGCCTAGAAACCCTTGTTTCCAATGACACTCACTCCTTTTTATCTTGTCAAAGAGAAATCATACTTCTTTCTTGGACTTGCTCGAGTGAAGAACCATGAGTTGCAGTTGATCTTCACTGGCTTGATGGAGGAACCCGGATGTCATTTCTGAAGAAGTGCCTTCAACAAACAGATGTTGTAGGATCCACCTTTTTGCTACTTATTCAACAAATAGATCTCGTTCCCCTACAGTTCTAAGTTTTATTGAATCATTATCTCATTTAAATTTCAATAATATATAATACTAATTGATTTCAATTGTTATATTTTTAAAAGTTAGCTATTCTTGTAACTACCTTCTCTTCAAGCTATCTTTCTCTGAATGTGCAGATAATTGGAGAAAATATTGGAGCATTGGAGAAAAGATTCAAAATTGGAATCAAAACTAAACATAGAATATTGTTTAGTCTCCATTATCCTAAGCAAGAGATAGTTAGTTAGTTTTTTTATGTTTAATTGCTTTTTGGGATTGGGATTACTCTTTGAGGTCATCATTCTGTTGTGGCTCTTATGCATAGACATAAGAGAAATCTCTCTATAACATACATTTCATAAGGAGTCCTGTTTTCAATATTATGACATGGACACCTATTTTTCACATAAAATGCACATAGGATAGCATCATCCCAAAATATCAATTTTACATTCTTGAAAAACATCATGGAATTAACCATATTTAGAAGAGTCATGTTCATTCTTTCAACTACACCATTATGTTGAGGATTGTATGGAACTATAGTTTGATGTTTGATCCCATGTTGGCAAAGAGAGTTTTCAAATTTTTTATATGTATATTATTTTCCATTGTTAGTGTGAAGGGAGCCAATACAAGATTGAGCTTCATTTTGAATCCATACATGCAAATTTTTAAAAGTTTCAAAAAGTTTCGATTTTTATTTCACCAAGTACACTCAACACATCCTAGTGTAATCATCAATAAAATACATGATACATTTATTTCCATTTTTATAAGGAACATGCATAGGGCCACACAAATCAGAATCTATCATTTCAGGTTTTCTACATGCTCTAGAAGTATAATCAAGAAATGGTTGTTTGCTACACTTTCCAAGGATACACACATCACATTGCTTCAATTTCATAGGAATACTAGGTGTTGATGTGAGGAATAGAAGGTCCTCACTCAAGCATTTTTTAATCTCACTAGGGTAAAGTGAGATAGGTGGGAATGTTACCCTGGGTTTATAGCCTAGGAAAAAGCATCAATCAACCCTCAAGAAATATGTTCTTGGAGTTGATGATATTATCAAGTTGTGCGTTGTTTAAATAAAATGTAAAAATGACTTTATGTAAATGATTATAAAATAAAAACGATTGAAATAAAGAAATAATACAATCTAAAAATAAGAAATACATAAGTCTCAATTGAGAAAAATGAGACTTGTATTAATAATACATTTTTTGAGTTACAACAAATACCTCTTTTCAAACCCCTGTGAGGGTGAGAACCAAGATCATACTTATAAATTTGAGATGGAATTTAACATCTTACAATTACAACTGTTGTCTAAAATAAAATGATCAAGACCGAATACACTAGATCAACCAAGTCACAAGCCCACCAAGTCTTGACTCTGCAAAATAATTTTAATTAGAACTAAAAATTAATTTGGATATTTAAATAAAACTACACAGATTGGCAAGAGAAATGAATGAACTTATAAAGTATGTCAAATATCAATTCTTCCCGGTCCTTTCTTCTTTGCCACCTTTAGAAATATCTTTCTGTTATAGCCAAATTTTCCACACCCTATGCAATCTTGCACAGAGGGCCTTTTTCCATTTCCCTATGTAGACTTTTCATCCCTTTTTGCAAATCCCAGAGCTAAAAAATACATTTTTTCCACATGTACACACCTTTCCTACTATACATCATGCGTATACACAGGATGCAACACTACAACTTGCATACATCGGGATTTGTTCCCAAAAATGAAAAATGGTGTCAAGTTTCCATGTCACGACAGGAGATCAATGATCCTTGGTCTTCCATATACTAGAAACGTTATGAATCAACCCTTCAGTTCCATTTGAAGGTTATAAATGGGTCAATTTAGAGCTATGGAAAGGAGGAGAAAGAATTCAACTTTGAGAGAAAAGTTACTCTGGAAAAATTATTCACTTCATATTGAGTCTGCATACCTTTGTCCTTTAATTCTGAACATAGTGTTCAACCCCCAAGATCTTCCCTTATTGATTGAGAACTTCATTGTCTCTCTTATATGAGATTTCCTTTGGTGGAGGATTGAAGTGGTGGAGGCCCAGATGGAAGGAACTTAGTTTCTCGGTTTTGAACCGTGCCGACACAAAAATCTGTAAATTTTTCATTTCTGCTGATCATATATTAATATAAATACTCTTTTCCCGTCCAATTGATATCTTTCAAATATTTGAATTATTATTCCATGGGCGTATTTGTTATGTATATTAATGGATTAAGCTATTGAATGTGCTAACATCATATATTATCACCATATTCTTGCTTTGCTTGGTTATTGAGGACTAGTTGCAGGTATATTGCTTTGGGTCAAGTGCTCAATGGTGGACTTCATCGAACGTCTGGACGAGGTAGGCCTTTTATCTTGTCTTTCTAGCATATTTATTTATATAGCATACTTGAGAATAGAGTTGATTTCTACAGTCATTTCCATTTGTTGTGGTTTACCCTAGCCATAGAGATATTTTCCTTATAACAAAGGCGAGGAAACCACCAATAATTATAATAGCATCCAAGACACTGCACAAATCTCAATGTGTGAATAGATGTCTTGCCGTCGAACAAAAGGGAAACCACCCAATCATCGACGAATGATGAAATGTTGACTGTTGGGTTCAAGGTTACCTACCAGTGATGAAAGTAGGACCAGGGTGCATGATAGGACAACAATATAATGTGATTCTGAGAAACACTGAGGGTATGGCCAACACGCAAAGTCAAGAGTTCTGAGGAATAGCCAACACAGGTTGATAGACTTATTTTGAACAAGAGCATGAGACATATGGAAGACTTTGATAGAATAAAATCAATGATGAAACCATGAGATGCAGGAGGCATCAATGAAATTTTCCATAGGGATTGGAAGAGTAACTAGACAGTAGAGAAAACTATCTGTAACGAGCTTAGCTTCCTAAGGCCATTCTAAACCCAAAATTATGATGACAAATGGACTCAATAAAAAATTTCTCTATTCAAAGGTGACACAAATGCTGCCAATATAATATAATACTCCCTTCTTGACTGTCTTTTTTAATTTTTTCATAGACAAATGAATTTTATGATACAAAGGAGGAAATGAGTGTCCCAAGTAAGAAAAACTAGTTCCAGAAGTGGAACATACCTATGCTCAATGCAAGGAGATGCATGCAGGAGATGGACACTCGGGGGAATGTTCCCTCCTAGGTATAGGGTGTCAAATTGTGAAGGATATAAGCAAGGCTCTACTTGGTTGAGGATGCAAAACTGTTGAGGTAAACAGTTTATAGTGCAAATCAAGAACTAACTATAGGATTAATACTGCAAACAAGGGCATGATATAAAATCACAACTTAATGCCAAAAAATGCCATTTTCATGATCGTAGTCTACTTGGTTTGAGAAAGTGATAAACTTGTACCAAATAGACATCCTTTTAAGTCCAATTTACGAGTGTGAAAGAGACAAGTTCACTCGGTAATATTTTTTCTTTTTGAAAATGAGTCGGAAAAGAGCTTAACTAAGACTCACAACCTTTCAAGTCCAATTTAATGAGTGTTAAAGGGACAAATCACTCGAAAATATTTTTTCTTTTTATACGAGTCGGAAAGAGCTTAAAGTAGACTCACTTCTGATTTTCTAGGCGACAAGTCATGGGGGAGGCCAAGGCTCCTATGCTAGACTTTTGTGGAATGTAAGTATCTTACGAATAGCTAACATAAGCTTGGGAAAAAACAAATCTCTCCAAGTCGAGGAGGATAAAGTGCTAGTGGAGGTTATTGTCTATGTGATATATCGAATAGTGTCTCTTACTGGAAAGGACATAGACGGGGGCATTGGATACCCAACAAGACCATCCCAATCTAAGGGAACCTCTCCAGGACTTGAAGGAAGAGTACTTGCGGAGATTAAAACTCTCTCTTGTTCAAAAGGAGAATTATCAGGAATGATGACAATTGTTGAACACACCTACCACACTTAGAGGAGGGGTGAATGAGTGTGGGGATCTTTTTCCCAAAACTTCCCTCTTGCACAAAAACTCATCAATTAGCATTCAACATTTATTCATTACCCATTGTTGTCATTTATAACCAGTTATATGTGAGCACATATCAACAACATATATAAGAAATATATCATCAACAAGTCATCACCACAATGAACACAAAGAACACAAGATGTATGTACAATTTTCTTTTTATTACGGACTTCAATCCCTGGGGTTTATCATCAAGAACTAAATAGAGTACAACTCTACAAGAGCACCAACTCTATATGCAAGACTCAACTTACATTCTTAGCACCAACTGAGATGAGGCAACAATCATCAACATATATCAATCTGTCAACAGGTACGCGACCTGTCAGTAGTGCAACCCGCGTGTGCACATGCCTTGGCTCACTATAGCCCTCGTGTGAATGTGACCAATGTATAATGCAACAAGCGTATGCTTCTAAGCAACTAGGGTTTTTCTTTTCTTCACATGCTTAGATCCTCTACAACCTACAATCACTTTCTCTTCTGTCTTCCACTGTCCAAACTGAACCACAACCAGTCACAACACATCCAAGCTCTCCAATAGCTTGCTCATTCTCCACAACAAATCAATATGAATGCTATTTCAATCATGGATAAACAACTAGTATACCATAGCAATCATGTCACTACTGAATCACAAGAGTGTTGCTCACTCCATCAACCAAATCAACCAAACTGAACCACATCATAGAATCCATACCAAGAATTCCCTAAGAATTCACAACACATAAAACAATAGTATCTATCAAGACAATAATGTAACCATACTAGTGTCTCAATGATAGATCTGAGCCCATAGAATGCATATCTAGAACCTGCCTCATCATCCAAGAGCTTGGCACCATCTCAAACAAAAATCTCCATGATTTAATCCACTCCACGCTCCCTATACACAATCATCCCACGTGTACACTCACCCTATACATAGCCAACCCGTGTGTACACGTACCCTATACACAGACAACCTGTGTGGACATAAAAAAATAGGGTTTTCTGTGAATCCGAGACTTTTTCCGTCAAGATCTCCGACATTGCCAAAACTTTGATGCGTCCATGAGATCCTCCTCTCGCTCTCGTCCTCAGAATAGATCTTCAATCATGCTCAAGAGATCCGTACCAATAAGATGCTCTCACAAGAAGCTCTCCATCAATACTCCAAAAGATATTACCAAGAAGCTCTCCATTGATCCACAAAAAGGATTCTCACCAAATGTACATGTTTACAAGAGATCCTATATTCTTATTTATACTTTCATCTTCTAGGTCACTTAACCCATTTTTGGGTTACTTAACCCATTTCTAGGTCACTTAACCTATTTTCCTTATTTTAGGGTTAACCACTTTCCATGAATAGAAAGTTCTCCAATACTTTATCATTTAAATATTCCTTCTTGATTTTGTCACTTCATTTTATCATTTAAATAATCTTTCTTGATTTTGTCACTTTACTTTATCATTTAAATAATTATTTCTTATTTTCAAGCATTTTGACTTCTTTGACCTTTTGGGGCTTCAAGCCATCATATAGGGGTCCTTCAACTTTGTAGAGCCATAACTCTCAAACCGTGAGGAGTTATGTGACATTCGACATACCACCGAAAATGGCATGACAAGCACTATCCATCTAGGATAGTTTCACCAACAACTTCATTGATCTTCATCTCATTATTCTACATACAAGCATGGGTCCTCCAACCGTTCTCCTAGGATAACTCAATCCGTAAAGCGTCTTCCCATGAGGGATTTCACCATAAGGGGACCACTTTGGAGTTCATCCATTTGTGCATCTTATCAACCATGATAAGACAATAATGATTCATCTTTGCATCAATTCACCACTGCATTATATATAGAAACTATGCATCATGTATCAATGACAACTCATTGATCCATCTTCATCAATGCATCATATCAATGATCTATCTTTATCAATTGGTTTCCACTTGGACATCTATCATTCTCATCAAGGGCATCATATCAATGATCCATCTTTATC